>JAOVVH010000052.1:12370756-12377382 GCA_028566435.1 Scorpiodoras heckelii
CAGTTTGCCATGGAATTTCAACATGTTGATTTTTAATTAAAAATGGGAAATAGAGCCTTATTTTTATTTATTTTATTTTTTTTAAAAGGTAATAAAAAGTGTTTGATTCAAAATATTCTGTAAGATTTAAGAAGTGTTCTGATATCTCTATCAGATATTGTTTCAGACTGAGTTTATCTCCTCAGCCTAGTGCATTTTTTCTTGTATTGTGACACTTACATAATAGTAACACACAGCATGCTCTGTAGGTCAGAACAACACAAAGTGTTCATCTACACACGTACTTAATGTTCTGAAAGACTACAGACTGCAAGTGTTAAGAGGGAGAGAGAGAGAGAGAGAGAGAGAGAGAGAGAGAGAGAGAGAGAGAGAGAAAGTGAATGAAGGACATGTACAATGCAGCGAGGGTTCAGTCATAACATCGTGGTTAGCACTTGGCAGTTCTGAGTGTGAGGTCATTGATTGTGGGTAGTCCCCATCCTGCACTCTGATTGGCTAAGAGGGAGACAGGGGCGTGTCTGTGGTATGGGAGTCAAACACAGGACTGTGTGTGTGTGTAAAGGAATCACATACATTTCTCACACCCTTGTTCTATGAGCATATGGACAAAAGTAGGCCATGCATAATTAAAGAGTTTCCACCAACCCAACCATGCCCCCCCCATCTTTATCCTTCAGTTAAATAGATTTATCTAACACTACTCATGTCTGCTCTCCAGTAAAGCACAAGCACTTCTCTTTAATAATTGTCATAATGACCTATTTAGTCATTAAATTGCTGTATTCAAGACGTGAGTGTTAGTAAGTGCATATTTTATTGTCTACGAGTGCCTGCTGAGTCGTTGCGATGTGTTCTGGCGCTCAGTATGAGGATCTAATGCGATAATGGGATGGAGAGAGAAATAAACTGACAGAAATTCAGAACTTGTCCTTTTCCGCTTGACGAGAGAAACGTGTCTGAAAGTGAAGTGAGGAGGTCGAGTGTTGTGTGTTTACGTGTGTGTTTGGACGTCTGTCAGTCCTCACCCCATGGGCGCAATAACCTCAGACCTCGGCATGCAAAATCTCCCAACCAATTTAGCAAATGAATGTGTGTGTGTGGTGCTGCTGAACACTGAATTACACAACGAGAGAGAGAGAGAGAGAGAGAGAGAGAGAGAGAGAGAGAGAGATTTTCAATCACACGTTCTTCACAATGAACCCAATTCATTAAAGATTGTGATGCTTTACTAAGGGAACAATGGAGGAGAAAAGGGGGTGAGAGAAAGGAAATGGGAGGGAAGGTGAAAACGTACTCAAAACAGACAGAGAATGAGAAAAAAGGGAAGAAGAGAGAGTGAGAGAAGGGGGGTTGTGATGGGGGCAGTTGGAGCTACAAGGCTGGCCCGGGTCTTTTTTCTGTCAAACAGAGGGGTCCAGGATTTCCTTGTCTTCTCTTTTCTAATTAGACAGAGGTGTCAAGCAAAGATTTGTGTGCTTGCTGAATCTGCTGGCTATGGAAAACACACACACACACACACACACACACACACACACACACACACACACAGAGATCTACAATGGAGTGCTTGTTTTTTATAGGTGCTTCCTTCCTACACGTCACAGCAAAAAAAGTCTAGTGTTGGATTAATGACTGCTGAGTTAAATGAACAGCCAGAGCGTTAAATCAAGTCTTTGCAGTTCACACAGAGAAGTGTTTGTGAAGCGTCTTTTAGTCGTCCGTCTCCCAAAACTAACACGCTTCCACTTTAACAAGAGCTCCATCAACACCATTTTTTTTGTAAAGTACTCATCATTACTGATACTGATGTAACCTACTTAGTAATAAAACATCAGAGGTGTCACTGAGCATTTGGTTTAGCTCTGGGGTCCTTCCTCATTTTAATCTTGGCTAACTCCCACCCACTACCCGGCTTTCGTCTGTCAACTGAAATAGGTGAAGGCTCAAATGCGCTTCCTTCATAAACACTTGAAGGCAACCAACTACATCTTGGCAGCATAACACACATGGAGGGAAACTATCTTCCCTCTTCCACATACATGAGCTCAGCGGTGCCCATGATTTGCCAGTGTCCAGAGAGAACGCCAGCCCTCCCACCATGATGATAAAGCGAGCGCGTTCCTGTTGTTTTGTGCTTTGTGTCTTCCTCGTTTTGTGTTTGTGTTGAACGTGTTATGAGGTGTAAGCTCTAGCTTTATCAGTAAAGCATGGTCATTAAAAATGAGCATATGATGCCAGGAATGGTGCGTAATATGACTGCCACATGAAGTGAGAGAGAGCAAGAATGAAGTGAAATGAGTCAATTGAATGAGTCAAGTGAATGTGTCATTTGCAGCACTCCTTACGCATGAAATTTCTGGAAATTTGGCATGTCTCTAAAGAAATTTTGTGAAGTTTGAGATTTTATATCACACTATATTGGCTAGTGACCTGCTCAATTTGTGCTTTCAACATTATTGACTACGGGGCACTTCTCCACAAATTAATCGTAATGAGCTAGGATTATACGTCACCTAAAGTTCAGCTTTTTTGGCAAATCAGTTTTCAAGCTATTGCCCAAAAAGTGCTCTGTGCCTCCTACATTCCAGGGGGCACTAGCATGAAGGGCAAAACACACCTATGGACACAAATCTTATTTTCTGTATTAGACTTGTGCGGCTACAAGCGTACCAAGTGTCATGTGGACTGATGAAGTCTGATATATAAAAAATTAAAGAAGAATAAGAAAAAAACCTGACAAAAACTAGATGACCTGGAGTACTAGAGACGGTCGTCTGTTGAATAGCGCTGCAACATACACTGAGCTTCTGGCATATAGTACCCCATGGTACTGGAATATTAAATAAGCATATTGGAATAATAAATAATCATGATCTCAGATGGATACATGATACCCGTATCGGTATTGATGGATCCTTCAGTTTACCGTTTCAATCCACGCCAGCTCTGTATGATGCACAGCCCATTTATCCTGCTGTGAGCAACTTGTGAGTATATGAGATCCATTTAAATCATACACTCCCACCCACTTTCTAGATTAAGTTATAATCAAGATCTATAACCATGAGATTATAATAATGATGCTTATTAAACTAACATGGGTAATGTGAATAAAGACAGATCAGACTGTTTATTTAATGTACTGCTGTCTCATATTGATGGATTACATCAGGCACAGAGTGTATGTTAATAATACTTTTCCTGTATTATACTGTGTTGGTGGGACTTGTTTAATGTGGATTGTGCGATTGCTGTGTGTGTGTGTGTGTGAAAGAGAGAGAGATATTATAGAGATGACAATAATCTGTATCATGTGTTATATATACAATAGCAAGTATGATTACCGAAACACTGGCATCCCTCCAGTGGACGTTCTGTGTGTGTGTGTGTGTGTGTGTGTGTGTACAGAAGTGATTTATTTTGGCAACTGTAATCCTAACACACTTTCACAACATCAGCATGTGTGTGTACACAAGGTCGTGACACGAGCGTGACAGGAGCATGACAGCAAAGGAAAGAGGAGTGGGGTAACGGGGGGGTGGGGTTAGGGAGGATGGGGGTGCATGGGAAAACAGAGACATAGAAGAATACAAGAAGGTAGAAATATCAGAAATAGAAAGCATGCACAGTATGCATTAGAGCTGGGTCATTGTTACAAACACCAAAGTCAATTTGTTGCACTGATGCTATCGATATTGACGATATATCAGTTATTTCTTTTCTATGCTCAAATTAATGAACATAGACAGGAGGCGTGGCTTAAAATCTTCAAAATCACTCTCTCATTCATTATCTGAGACGCTTATCCTATTGCTGGGTCATGGGGGGTGCTGGAGCCTATCCCAGCGCTCACTGGGCCAAAGGCAGGAAATCATCCTGGACAGGTCAGACACACACACAGACACACACACATTCCCAGTTTAGTATCTCTAATTCACCTGACTGCATATCTTGAGACTGGGGGGAAGAAACCAGAAGTCCTGGAGGAAACCCAGGCAGACACAGGGAGAACATGCAAACTCCAAGGACCCCAGTCACCCGGCTAGGTGATCGAACTTGGATAATACAGCAAGTTCAAAATTTTCCTTCTTCAGTCCCTAACAACGTACTAACAGTTTCAATCATTTAGCATATTTTTTTGTATAAGGCTCAGCTCAGAATCACCACCACAGACTCTACAAATGATTAGTGACAAATGATTCTCCAATTTGGAGATAGTCTACAGCATGCTGAAAAGACATGTTATCAGAATGTGTGAGGAGTTACATCTGAATTCAGCTGTGTGTGTGTGTGTGTGTGTGTGTTTGCGTGTGAATGTGCACATATGTGCGTGTGAATATACTCTTGGGAAAGCATGGTGCATCTCAGATTGTAGTGCTGAGTGATGTTTAGCCCCTAATACCCCCCCACACACATCACAAATACTTGTGTGCTAGTTTATGCACACACACACACACACACACACACACACACACACACGGTTTAGAGGAAGGAAGTGCTGGAGTGCTGCTGATAGTTCCTGCAGGGTGAGAACCAGAGGAGGATTGTGTGTAGATCACCACATTGTAAAAAGCGTGTTCTAAACAACTCGTTGTCTCCAGAGACAGAGAGAGAGAGAGAGAGAGAGAGAGAGAGAGAGAGAGAGAGAGAGAGAGAGAGAGAGAAAATAGAGATTAATCTGATGTGTGCTGCTGTCAGATGTGTAAATGCATTATGTTATTATGTTATTCCATTAGTTAAAAAAAACACAGGCAGCATTGCTCACTCATAATCTCACACATGTGAAGAGAGTGTGTATAAAAAAAAACAAAAAGCAAACGGCCCTTGTTTAAAGCAGGCTTCATAACTGTCAAGCCCAATAAATCCTCTGATACCTGTGTGATTACAGTGTAAACACATCTGTGCTTATAGCCACATTACAGCTACATTATATTCCTGTCAGTTTACATAGTTCATAGTTTTGTGGTTGTACTTTAGCAGCTTTTGTGTTGTGGTGTAATCAATATTTCAGTTAAAATCCTTTGTGTGTGTGTGTGTGTGTGTGTGTGTGTGTGTGTGTGTGTGTGTGTGTGTGTGTGTGTGTGTGTGTGTGTGTAGAGTAGCTGTTATGCTTTCATACCTGCAGCAAAAATGTCTCGGAGTATTAATCTTTTTGTTGACATCAGCGAAGTGTGTGTGTGTGTGTGTGTGTGTGTGTGTGTGTGTGTGTGTGATAGATTAAGTACTAGATTACATGAAGATGGAGAAGTTGAAAAGCACTGAAACACCCAGTAAAGCTACAGTGAAATCAAGTTTAAAAGAGATTATAAAGATACATTACTGTTCATCCTTTTTTTTTTGTAAGCTTGATCAGATCCTCTTTAACGTTTGCTTATAATTTCAACAAAAGTCATTGAATATGATTTTTGTTATGATATGAGCAACTTGCAGCTCACAGTCTTATATGCCTATGTGTCTCATTCTTAATCTCGTTTTTGTTAAAAGTGTTTTTTCCCTCCATGGTTGTGGATGAAAGGTATTTAGATGTGTGCAACCTCATATTTATTCCAAAATATGGTTAAACAACCTTTATCCTAATTGGAAGACTTCAGCCTAAGAGTGATTCACGAAGGATTCTAGCACTAAACCTGATCAAGCTTAAAATAGACATGACACAAACCCATGCAATGAAAGCCAATTGCATAGATCAGATCTGACCCAACATATCCACCCATTTGGATAAGATCACGACCTGATTGGACAGCTGTTATGATGTATGTTTTGCAAGCGAACACTCTGGACTTCCAGAAAAATGCTGTGTGCTGGGCTAAATGCTAAATATACTCATGTGATTTGTGGTTGTACATTTCTCAGCTGAGAACTCACAAAGAGCTTATAAAATGTATAAAGTGGAGTCAAGGAGTCAAAAAGTGGCAGGAATTTCTCAGCTGAACACACCAGTGAAGATATGAACTGCAATGGGCATTAATCAGTAGCTCCTATGATAAAAACGAGCCAGGTACGCTTGGGGTTTCTGGTTTTTTGTTTTGGTTATTATGTTTTTATAATCTAATAATGTCAGTGAATTGGAATTAAATTTAGGAGTTTACCAGAAGCCACTACCAGATCAGCCAGTCACCACCACTGTTCGTTCATGAATCCCTGGCAATGGGGTCAACCCCGCCCTCTCTCTTAGCTGAGGAATTCCTTAGTAAGCGTTTCTTGAATAGGTTTTAAAAGAAGGAAACTCAGTTAAGAATTTTTAGTGCCACTTAGTGCCACAAAACGCTTAGTGATCAGATCAGATGCTTCTGGAACACGGATTTCTTTCTGTGTTTCTACTGAAGTCTGAACGAGCTGTGTCCCATAAACTGGTCCACACACACACACACATACTCTCTCTCTCTTTCTCTCTCTTTCTCTCTATTTCTCTCTCTCTCTCTCTCTCTCTTTTCTGCAACATATCCAGTTCTAACCCTCAGGAGGGCTTCATGGGAACGACGTTCCTCATCTCCTCTGTAGGTGGTCACCCTTGAACACAAAGGCTGGCTGCCTGAGCTGTCACACAGGCTGTGTGTATGTGTATGTGTGTGTGTGTGTGTGTGTGTGTGTGTGTGTGTGTGTGTGTGTGTGTGTGTGTGTGTGTG
>JAOVVH010000052.1:12405946-12420420 GCA_028566435.1 Scorpiodoras heckelii
GTTTCATCACATTTATTTTAAAAGTGCCTACAGCATATAAAATGAGTCTGAACAGTGTTGTTTATCATGTTAAATACAGACGAGTGCTGTCTTGTAAAACACAACCAATCAGATGTCCACTGTTGATGACGTTGCTGGGCGTTTCCAATAGAGCCGTTTTAGTGACCGAGATCCCTGTGAAGTGCCCTTGAGATTCTGTACCCAGTGTAGTGTGCAGGGAGCAGGGATACAGATTAGGGACCCTTGCGATTGAAATGCAGCCTAAAACGAGTAACGTAACGGTCAATTACGGCGCCGCTGGTTTGCATAATTTAACTAATTTTTAATCTGCATTAATTTTTTAGTGGCGCAAATTTTTTTAATTGCGATTAATTCTTTAATGCGTTAATGCGTTAATTTGACAGCAGTAATAAATACAGATAAAAATAGGAGGTGCACTAGGCATGTAGGACACAAAAAATTTACACAAGTGAGAGATTTTTACTTTCAGGCAGACACAAATTAAGTCAGATATGAAGCTTAAACAAAGAAAGACTTCATTCATTAACATGAGCATGCAGTGGTCCTTACTAACGACCTGGAAAATCTATGTAGAAAATATCACAGGTAGGTACAAACAGATATAACCGAGTGAGCTTGATTTGAAGAAAAAAAAACACCTTTGCATGCAGGGCTAGTTAAAAATTATGAACTTGAGTGATCCAGAACTGCCAGATCCAGAATTCACAGACCTTGCTGACAGTGCTGTTTTTTCCCCCAAGTGTTCTCCAGTGTGTAGGCTTAATATTTAAAAAAAAAAAAAAAAAAAAAGGTTTAGGCCAAACCCCCTTCAGATTTTAATACGGAAGCAGATATTTGGAGCAGAGAGTGATGTGTTACAGCCCTAATACATGAAAATTTGTTTCCCAGCAATTAAAGAATCTAGTTGTAATAAGAATTTAAGCGCATTACTGGGGAGTTTTCGGTGCTGACTGTAAATATTAGGCAGGTTCTTGGCTAAGAGAGGCTAAATATAGCAGGACCTTTAGGACTGCCCCTCTAATCTCCAGCTCAGGTCTGACATGCTGCAATAGTGCACTGTGCATTTAAGTGTGTGTGTCTCTTTGAGCAGGAACATGGTAGGACTAAAATTCTACTCTGCATAAACTTTTTTTTTGTATAGATTTAACATCCAGTACAACATTTCATTTAGGTAATATCTTGCATGTCATAAAAGTATGTTGTTAGTTTGTATTCTGCTTACTAGTATTTAGAAATACAATGCAGCATGCTGTACAAGTGTCATCATCTAGTGGTCATGCTCTGGTTTCACTACTGATATGTTTAAGATCCGGTGTTCCACTTTTAACCTAAAGCAAGTCTGGAGTGTTGGTAACTTGATGAGTTAAACATGGTCTAAATAAATAAATCCACATCATTTTATGGCATGTAATTATTTCTTATATTTAGTAGTTATGGATTAAAAATGTTTTTTTTTTCAATATGCATACCGTGTCCTAAAAGTAAAGTTACATGCAGCTAGTTAAGTTTCTAACAAACGTTGTGGCTGAATCTTAAATCATGTTTTACTGATCATTTATACAGCAGTTAGTTCCAGTCCACGAATTTGATTGGCCAAGCAGCATTTCAAGAGTGCTTATACTTCCTATAACCACACTGGGACATTTTACGGTGTGTGTCACTCCACTCACACTCATCTGAGTTTGGAATGAAAAATTGCGCATCCTGGGACAAAATGCTTTCTAGAGAAGTATAGATACTTCTCGGATATACAACTTTCATCTCAAAATATAAAAGCTTGTAAGATAAAGAGGATGAAAGGATGCCAATTTCACCAGAAGTACCTTTAACAGTAATGTGCAAAACTTTGTGAACTAGCCAGCCAGGTAGCCAATGTGCTGTAAAGCGAGTGTGTGGCTTCTTTGGGATCTGTTTCTGCTATCGGATCAAAAATAAACAGAACATTTGGCCATGCTGTGTCTGTAATGTCACTTACCGAACAATAATTTTTGTTTATAGAACGGTTATATAAAAGCAATATCCATGCTTTTACGCAGCCATGATGATATTCAGTATTTCCCATGTGATGTTGCTTAAATATAGTAATGGATAGGGATATAAAATTGCATTTGGGATTTGCCGTATAATGGAGGGGATTCAGTATTTTTGAAAAAATTATTAAGTGTTATTAAGTTAAAGATGGTCAATTTTCCCATGGATCCCAGATACTTTTGAACATGTCAGAAGTAGCTAAATGTCACTGATAAAACCTTATTGTGGGTCATGGGTTCAACCATATAGCATAGCTCTACTGCTAATGTAGAAATCTAAGATTTTATATGATATCGATTATTTAGATTATACTGTATATATTACAATTAATTATTAATTATAATGAATAATCAACTGCTATCAACTACATTCCTGAAATAAAATACGAATGTGTATGTCTGTTGCTCCATCTTTATGCGAGTCATTTATGTTTTCTCTCAGACAAAGACCTCATCTACATGTGCCCGTTCAATGGAGCGCTCAAAGGGAAAGTGTTCATCACCAATTACAGACTGTACTTCAAGAGCACTGACACGGTGAGAGTGTGTCTCTAGCTTCACAACACTGAGTTTTATTGAAAGATAGACAGAGCTTGCAGTGCACACTTTTCTCACAGCAGCTTTCAGACACTCCAGCTTGTCTATTTGAGGTAGATGTGCTCAGCAGAGACATTTCAGACAGTGCGAGTCAGGTTTCCTCCCTTCACCTCGCTCCACCCTTTCAGCAGTGTAACATCCCACAGCTCCCAGTGCTTCTGATGACTTGCCAGCTCTGTCTGAAAAGTTTCTCCTGAAAGGACCTCTGTTGCGCTCACTTTCTTCTTTCCCTTTTTTTCCCCATTTCCTCTTTTGTCTCTTTTTACATGTCTTTCTGTCAGTCTCTTTGCCTTGAGATGTTTTTCTGTCTTCCTCCCTTTAGTTAATTCTGTGTCTTATTAGAACAGCATGTCATGTTTGTCCTTGTGCAAGAGTGAAGTATAAAAAAAACAAGAGCTCGGCATGAAGAAGGAGGGCTGTATGATTATCATTTGAGGGAGCCTTTCATCTGTATGCTGGCACTGTTTGTGGTTGGCACAATCAAGGAGCCACCTGCAGTCCTGCTGCAAGTTTCATCTGTTACCACGATCTGTTGGAGGTAGAGCGAGAGGAAGGACAGGCAAAAGAGCTGGATTTTCTAGTGGAAAACTTTTATTAATATTTCCTCTCTCACATGTATGAGGGCAGTGGTGGCTCAAGCCCCAGCACTGCCACGCTGCCCCTTTCAGGACCCTTGAACAAGGGCCATAATCCTCTCTGCTCCAGAGGCGCTGTATCATGGCTGACCCTGGACACTGACTCCAGCTTCCTAACAAGCTGAGATGTGTGAAGAAAAAAATTTCACTTTGCTGTAATGTATACGTGACAAAGTAAAGGCTTCTTCTTCTTATGTGGCAGTGCTTAAAACATTATAGTTAACCAAGTCCACAATTATGCTGAAAATATTCAAACTTACCAGTAAGCCAGACAAGACTTGTAAGATTTATGCCACAGAAAGTAATTTCTTTCTGTTTTAGATATTTTTTTCTGTTTCGAGGGTAACTTTCTGATTCCAAATCCTACTTGCAAGCATTGGTATCGCTCCAAACAGATCATCCCATAATTTCAGTTATTCTAGCAACAGAGAACGATCTAAAAGTACATGGCATCTGCCTCACTTATTACTGGATCCCCAGCCATTGTAACATTACAGGTAATGAAAAAGCAGACAAACTGGCAAAAAAAGCAGCTGAAAAGGAGATTACCTGGTGCTATGTCTCACCCACAGATGCCCTCTACCAATGGCATCGTAACACTGAGAATAAACTACATGAAATCTATCCACGGCTCAACAAGAACCCTAACCAATACCCTTTAAGACGAATAGACCAATCAACAATAACAAGATGCAGCATAGGACACACCGACACCTACTTCTTGGAGAACATGCATCATCTTTCAAAAACTGTGATTCATTATTGACAATAAAACACATCTTAATAGAATGCCCTACCATCGATTATATAAAAAACTACTATAAAGACAACAATATGAAATAACTCTTTCAAAATAATCCATACGATTCTGGGCTTCCTAGATTATCTCAAGTTAAAAGGTCAAATTTAAGATGTAGATCTACCCTTTATCTTATTTTCAACTAGGGAAATAATGTACATATGCCAATGTCATGTGTATGTATAGTCTAACTGTGCTGGAATAGCAATAAACCTCAACTACCATACTACTTGAGGGTGACTCACGTAGCAACTCGGAGCAACCTGCATGGCACTAATTTACACCTGGCCTTGGGAAGTGGACAAACTCATGTGCCGGTTTAACCGCTGCTGCTGATTGCCTAAAGTTTAGTATATTAAACCAAATATGCAATCTGCCACACCTCCTATTCCCTTCCATTACTTCCCAAGTTTTATGTAATCCTCACTGTAATACCTAGGTATGCTCATTATCATGTCCATACATAACATGCAGAACGTGGATTAATTGCTCTTGAAAACAGGCAGTTCAATAGATCAGGCTCTGTAAATTTAGTATGAGACTTAGGTGTAGATTATTGGATTGAATAGAAGCTGTAGTCCTGATTAGTGTTGTTGTCTGTATCCCAGGAGGTCACGGTTGCGCTGGATGTGCCCCTTGGTGTGATCAGCAGAATAGAGAAGATGGGCGGAGCCTCCAGCCGAGGGGAGAACTCTTATGGGCTGGACATCACCTGCAAGGTAACGTTCTGAGGTTCAGAGCCGTAATATCCCACTGACCAGGCGTACTAGCTAAACAAAATCTTCAAAAAAAAATTTCGACATGGCTATAATCAAACCTCAAATCAATCAGTCCTTAAATCAGATGATTGCTGGACATGTCATTTGGCACTTCATGCATACATTAGCGCCTGCTCTGTGCAGAGTTCTCACAAGGTTGCTGAAGTGCTTTACATACTTCCCTTTATATGTTTTCAAACCCTGTGTGTAATTTGTGTGTAGGATAGGTGTCATTTTTGCCGTTAAATAATTGTACAATGGATTTAGAAGTTCACTGTGATGACCTGAATAAAAGATAAACTTGTTCAGAAACTGAAATCACAAACTGTGTGTGTGTTTATAGGACATGAGGAACCTGAGGTTTGCTCTGAAGCAGGAGGGTCACAGTCGCAGAGACATTTTTGGGGAGCTTTTTAAATATGCGTTCCCTGTCTCTCATGGACTGGTCAGTTCAAACACAGTATCATCCATGTCTGTATTATTATTGTTGTTATTGTTGTTCTGCATGTCTCTGCATTTGACACAGTGTCTCTTTTCCTCCCACCATAGCCACTCTTTCCATTTTTGAGTCAGGAGAAGTTTGAGGAGAACGGCTGGGCGGTTTACAAACCCATAGATGAATACAGACGCCTGGTGAGTGACTGAGCAACTGGATCTATTTTCACAGTGATCCGGAAACAGCGCTCTCACTCTGTTTTGTGCTTTGTGGAGACACTCCCAGCTGCTCAGCGCTTAGTTAATTCGTCTCTGGTCTTAGACACATTTTTGTATTAACCTAGATTGTGCAGATTTTACCCAGATTTTGTTCAATTCATAGTGTGAAGAGTTAAAAACACTTATGGCCAGGGCTAGGAACAGGTCTTGTGATTTATTCAGCAAATCCTCTTCTTATCCTCTTTGCTGTTTATTTATTTATTTTTTCTGGAACTTGGGCTGATGGATTGGTTTGAATTGATTACAGTTTTTGCAGTTCTCTACAGATATGACAATACATTATGGCTGGCCTGTAATGCTCTTAGTGGTCGTCAGACTTGTCACAGTAAAGCTGCTGAACGAGGTGTAATCTTTTTTTTTTTTTTTTAATTCCAGTGCAGTTTGGTTGAATTTATCAGGCCTCTCACGACTGAATGCTGATATGGGATTAGTTATGACTTTTATGAATATGATGAGTTGGACAAGCATGACTGCACTCCAACCTGCAACTTTACTAACATGTTTGAGAAATCCAGCTTCAGGTCTCTGTACAATCACATTTTAACCAGCTGTGTTGGTGCACAAATTGCAATATTGTAGCACTGAGATAAAAATGCACTTAATAAATACTGCTAAAAAGTGTTCATCTCTACACATGGTACAATTTATCATATTACCTGTAGACAAGCACCGAATGTAACAGGAAATTTCGTGTTCGTTTTTGTAAAATGTGAAGATGGTCATTTATTTTACTGTCTTTTAAAGTGCACATTGTTGCCAGATTCTCACCTGCCTCCTATCACCATGAGCTGAACATCTGACTTTGAATCTCGTTCTATCCTTATTTAATCCCTAAATAACCACTTTATGCTTGCAATGCATTTTCCTTCTTCTCAAGCTCTGTCACTTTAATGGTTTTGTTCCATTTTAACTGGATAGTGCTTTTAACAATAGACATCACACAAATCTGAAATCCATATGTAGATTTAGATCCATAATGAGCAAACCAGAGTTAACAACTGAAAGGAACATTTACTGAGATGACATGAGGCAGAAACCTTGAGAGGAACCAGACACAAAATGGGAACCCATCCTGTTCTGGGCGACACCTGATAGTGGGATTATAAAGAATTACTCTTCCACAGCTGTATACTTTGAAGTACTAAGCTAGTTAGTGTGTTGAAAAGAGGTTCAGTATGAGCATATTGTAAATAATGGTCTTGTGACAGCCTTAATGATTACAGCAGCAGTTCTATTTAGGTTTGCAGGATCCATTTTAAATTATACTTAAACTTCAGCATAACCTGTTTACTGGCTCACTGTTACAAAACAGTAATTTAATATAAAAATATATTTCATTTAGTTATCATTACAGGCACTTATAGTGATGTCATATTTGACTTCTTTAGACATTGTATTTAGTATTTCAGCATTTACTGGTAACAGTTCACAGATTGCATATTTAGCACTGGTTAAAATAAATTAGATGGAGAAATGTTTATTGTGAGTTTACACTAAACTTCCTCTAGCACATGGGGATAATATTGCTGCACAGTAAAGCCCTAATGACAGAAATAAGCTTCTCTGCTTTTTCTAGGGTCTGCCTAATGAGAGGTGGAGGATTTCTTTCATCAACTCAGGCTATGATCTGTGTGACACTTATCCCACCATCCTGGTTGTCCCATTCCAAACTACGGATGAGGATTTGCGGCGAGTGGCCGCATTCCGCTCCCGCTGTCGTATACCGGTGAGCGTGGATCTCGAAACCTTACCACCATCTATAAGACCTAGTAAAGCTAATTTCACAGCGTGACAGTGTGTGACTTTTCCTTGTGTGTGCGCGCAGGTGCTGTCCTGGATCCACAGTGAGAAGCAGGCAGTGATAGCGCGCTGTAGTCAGCCCCTGGTGGGAATGAGCGGCAAGCGCAATAAAGACGATGAGCGCTACCTCGACGTCATCCGTGAGACCAACAACACGCCTAAACTCACCATCTATGACGCCAGGCCTAATGTTAACGCAGTGGCCAACAAGGTGAGAGGTTTATAGTGACTTCTTGACAAACTGGGGATGAATGTTCAAATGTAGTGTACACATTTCCTGTGATAACTAATGTGTACTTTTGTAATACTATAAACATAAATCTATGTAGCACTTTGACTTTACA
Source organism: Scorpiodoras heckelii (assembly GCA_028566435.1). NCBI lineage: Eukaryota > Metazoa > Chordata > Actinopteri > Siluriformes > Doradidae > Scorpiodoras > Scorpiodoras heckelii. Next base: position 12,413,645 of record JAOVVH010000052.1, read on the forward strand.
GGTTAGATTTATGATGATATTATAATTCACTGAAACAAATTCACTGTGTCTTAGTTGTCTTGTATAACATGTCTTTGCTAAGCATGTGTGTAAAGATAAGGGAAGAAACATCTCTCCTTGGTCCGACTGACCAGTTCCTACATTTTTATCTCTTTTTCATAAATAAAAAAAAGATTTTTTTAAAGGAATTTTTTTTTGTATAGAAGCATGAAGTTTTGTTTGCCTTTGTGAATTGTGAGGTTGGCCAATGAGTTTATGAAAGCATGCATTAATTAGGATATGTTTTTAATAGTGCAGTCAAATTAACACGTTAAAGAATTAATCGCAATAAAAAAAATTAAAAGTTTTTATGCAGATTACAAATTAGTTAAATTACGCAAACTAGCGGCCCCGTCAGTGAACACAAATTTTCCGAAATTGACGTTATGTTACTCGTTTTAGGCTGCATTCCTCTCGCAGGTGTCCCTAATCCGTATCCCTGCTCCCTACACACTACACAGGGTACAGAATCCCAAGGGCTCTTCAAAGGGAACTCAGCCACTAAAACCGCTCCATTTGAAACGCCCTGCAACGTCATCAACAGCGGACAGCTGATTATACGTGTTGTATACTATATGTACTTAGCATGACAAATCAAACAACGCTGTTCAGGCTAATTTTGTACGCTGTATGCACTTTTGAAATAAATGTGATGAAACGTCTGTAAACTGTGGCTGATGTATTTTAACTTTTTAATGTATGTTTTGGATGTGGTTGGCGAATCGATGCCTTTAATTAAACTCCAACTCTAATCAGTATATCAGATGAACGAAAGACAGAAACTATTTTCTTTTTTTTAGAAAATGAAATGAGATGAATCAATCATCTTTAATATTTCACTATTATTAAATAGTCAAGTGAATAATGAGGCAACATTGAACAGTCGCTTCTCTTAAAATAGACCAGTGATAAATGGCATCAACATTTTCATTGGCTCTACGATGCCTATCTACATGTACAACACAAATCAAAATGTGCGTTAAAACCGCGATTAATGCGCAGTTAAAAAAATTTATCGCGCCATTAACGCATAAAAAAATTTAGTGCGTGACGGCACTAGTTTTTAAGTGATAATAGTCTGCATACAGAAGTCAAATAGTAAGATGGACCACTTTTGTAGTAATGGTGACTTTAGATTTGTTAAAGTTTGGATTCAGTGCACCAGTGCATTTTTTTACTTGAACATATTTCCATTTATATCATCCACTAAATCATTGTAATCCATATTTGACCTATGAGTGTATGGACGATTTGTAGTTTTACTCCGCAGACATGGACTGGGTTCTGTTCTGTTCTTATCTCATTTGTAGGCGTGTTGGTTTTGTCTGCTTGATTCATTACTCATCACGTCCGCTGAAATATCAAATGAGGTAGAGAAAACGGAAGACATAACCGTGAGACTGTGTGTGTGTGTGTGTGTGTGTGTGTGTGTGAAAGAGAGTGGGGCACACTGCCTGAGATGAAACAAAATTGGAGCACTAATATGGCACTGATGTATGTAATCTGCTGACTTGGCATTCTGAAAAGGTCTACACTGATTCATTAGTGTTACACACACAGCTGTGTGGAGTCTTGGTGAGCATGTTGTCTCCTCTCAGCTATGCAATGTCGACATCATGCTTTGACCTTTTCACTCATGACCCCTAGGCCACAGGAGGCGGTTATGAGGGTGAAGATGCCTATCAGAACGCAGAACTGGTCTTCCTCGACATCCACAACATCCACGTGATGAGAGAGTCACTAAAGAAGCTGAAGGATATTGTTTACCCCAATGTGGAGGAGTCCCACTGGCTGTCCAGCCTAGAGTCCACTCATTGGCTGGAGCACATAAAGGTAAAGCCAGAATGAGTTTTAATATTATTGCTGCTGTTTGAAAGTGTTGAATAATCATGGTATATATAATCATGGTATATGGTATATAAACTGCACTGTAAATGGTGGAAACATTTAAACTTTTGACTATTCATTAGTATGATTTAAGTGAGTGGCGGACTGGAAAAATTGGGTGTTATTGGGTGTTACTGTCGCAGAAGTTTGGCAAGTAATCAAAAAAGACAAAACGATTGAGTTTCAGACAAAGTAGATTTTTTTCTCCCTATAACATATTGTACATACATATAAATATATTTCACTAAGACTTACCTAGGTTGTCTTCCTATGAAGAACATTCTGTTTGAAGAGCCAGTTTAACCAACACAGCAGTAACTACAGAATTCTTCTTTACATCCTTCCTTGAGCTCATGACATTTTTCATCGAGATCAAGGAAAAGTGATTTGGAAGGACGTAGGGCGTAAATGTTTTGACTATTCAAATGCAGCCATGTTGCACCGCTACAGTAACTAATACCGGTCATTGTTGCACACTGTCTGCGAATACCCATGAGTTTCAGTCAAAGCTCTTTGCTTTTCTTTCCTTTGTGCATGGAGTGCAGTGCTGATTCGCAACCAAGCTGCCGCTTCAAGCATGATATGTGCTCTCTAGAGCCACTGTTGTCCTTTCTGGGCCCTGTGGAAGAAAATGGCTCCGTTTGGATAGTCAAAAATTTCCTTGACCTCAGTGAAAAACGTTATGAGTTCAAGATGTAAAGGAGAATTCATAAGGACAATGCAGTGCTAAGAGAATCAAACTGCACTTATACTAGGTTGTGTAATTATGTGACGATTCATGTTATTGATGTGGGTGCTCTGTGGTGAAACAACAAAAAGTGCATCTTACATATCTCGCTCGGTGCATTCTTACCATTTTGTTTCACACAGGCTATATGCCAAGGTTGAAACTGAAATAAAAAAGGTATACAGGCTGCCAGGAACAAGTGTAATGAAACGGTTGTCACACTGAGAATGCTTTCTTACATCCCCTTTTCCACCAACACGGAACCAGTTCCATTCTGGTTTGTGCATCTAATATTGAACTGTTCAGAGCATTTCAACCAAAAATAAATTGGTTCGGAACCTGAAAACTTGGTTCTCACCTGGACCCAAAAAACATTAGGCTTTTTAGTGCAAACCAAAGAGGGCATGTCATAATCTACTGGTTGTAAGTGAGAAATAGTGGGGGGTGGGGGGAGCATGCAGTGGTCTGCCAACAAAACCTTTTTTTTTTTTTTTTGTATTTATATACACTAATCAGGTACAATAGTGTGGCTTGACCGGCCTGCCTGCAGTCCAGTTCTGTCTCCTATTGAAAATGTATGACACTTCATGAAGAGGAGAATCAGACAACAGTAACCACAGACTGTTGAGCAGCTCAAGTCTTGTACACAGCAAGAATGGGCAACAATTACACTTGCAATACTGCAACAATTAGTATCTTCAATTCCCAAATGATTAAAAAGTGTAATTAAAAAAGGTCATGTGACCCAGTGGTAAACATACCCCACTTTTATAACTTTTTTGAGTGTGTTACAGGCATAAATTTCTAAATTTGTTTATATTTAACAAATAGGATTAAGTTCATCTTTGAAAACAGTGATATTCTTTTGTGTAAAGCTTCAAGAGAATCAACAAATTACAGATTTCAGTTTTTATTGCATTTTAAGAAAGTGTCTCAACTTTTCTTTAAATGGGGTTTGTGTTATAGCGGCTGAATGGTGCGTCACTTTAAATGTTGTTGCCACAAAGAACTGTGGGAGGGCATTATCTCCTTTCCTTTCTTAAAGGGTGGTCCAGTGTGTACCCTGTGGTAAAAGAGATAAGAAAGGAAGCACTAAAGCACCTTTCCTTAGCATTTAGAGAATTGGACCAGCTCTGATCATGGCTGCCACTTTGATACTTCTGGGTCATTTCAGTCAGTTATGAAACTTCCTAAGCAAAAAATACTATTCAAACACAGCCACTGTCATGGTTTGAACAGAGCCAATGTCATGACTTGCTAATAGCTTGTAACCGAAGCTTTCAATGTTACCTACTACCTAAAAACACTACATGTTGTCAGTGGTGTAGTTGTGCCGGTTCTGTTTTTATAAATTTTTTATAAATGCCCATTTGCTATTAAGATTGAACACATTTCATATATGTTTGTGTTTGCTTATACTTGAAAAAGAACACAGTTTATACCACATTTGCTATGGTTTTCACATGTTTACATGTGCATAGGGCTACTAATCTTATTTGTGGTTTTCAATATAAAACTTGGTTTGAACTTGGTCTTTGATCATTTATCAGTACATTTTAACAATACCATGATCATTTTGGTCACTATAATTGTGGTATTGCATTTTTATACCATTGCATTGTACTATTAGTATTTTCCTGATCTTATGTGACATGTTCTTGTCCTGCTCTAGCTGGTGTTGTCAGGAGCGATTCAGGTAGCAGACAAAGTGTGTTCAGGCAGCTCGGTGGTGGTGCACTGCAGTGACGGCTGGGACCGCACAGCTCAGCTCACCTCCCTGGCCATGCTGATGCTGGACTCACACTACCGCACACTCAGGGGCTTCCAGGTGCTGATCGAGAAGGAGTGGATCGGCTTCGGACACAAGTTCGCCTCGGTGAGTACGCTTTCTCTACGCGCTACTATACTTAAACGTGAACTGTAGCTTGAGGTGCATCCTCTAAAACCATTAATTTATATTTTATAACTTTAGCTGTACATGTTCAGTTAAGAATAAGGTATATGTTTGTGTAAATGCCTGTGCAGAGAATCGGCCACGGAGACAAAAACCATGCGGATCAGGACAGGTCACCTATATTCTTACAGTTCATAGACTGTGTGTGGCAGATGACCAAACAGGTAAGTGCTGCTGTGAGAAATGAATGTTTTACCTTTTTAGTTTGTTACTAAAGTGCTGCCACGTAAAGCAAACACTCTAATACATTACATCAGGAGGTGGATGTAAAATGTAACATCAGGAAATAATGTTTATCATCCAAGAAATTGTAATTTGTCTTACATTGCATTATTAATAGAGCTGATCTGATGTCGTCTGCTTTTTATTGTCAGTACTACAGACTTTAAATTGCCAGTATTGCTTTGCATTTACATTATCCTCATGTGCAGACATTTTTATCCAAAGGGAATTATGACTGAGTGCAGTAGATACAGATTAAGATACAGTCTTGCTTAAGCAGCAGCAGTGGCTTCTTGACAGTATTGAGGTTTGAATATTATAGTCTTATCTTATCAACTCGGAGCCCTAAGGGACACCAGGCTCACTGGGTTTTTGGTGAAAAATTGTGTGTAATGTGTGTAACAGGTAGCTTGGGCAAAAAATTCTAGTTTAAGAATAAATGTTTCTTTTCGTATAGTTTTCTGAGTTAAAATTAGGATTGTTTTATTGCAGCACTACTGTTTTTCTAATTTGATCATGATATGTGTCCATAAATATAATCAAGTATCATGCTGTATGGTATTTTTGCCATATCACCTAGCTTTAAAAACATGCATCTGTGAGACATTGATCTCTTCTGTTCTTTCCTACAGTTCCCAACAGCCTTCGAGTTCAACGAGCATTTTCTCATAACGATCCTGGATCACCTGTACAGCTGCCGCTTCGGCACGTTCCTCTACAACTGCGAGAGTGTCCGCGAAAACCTTGTAAGAAACACACACGGAAACATCGGTCAATCAGTCCTGTCCCTACTGTTCTATGGCTTTTGCAGTAGCATGTAGAAGTATTTACTCCATTAACATTTAGCACATTTGGCCAGTGTTCAAGAAATATGAACTTATTTAGGATTGTATGTCCTGAATCGGCACAATCTAGTAATAAATAGTTATAGGGGATTCAGTAAGTGAGGTTTTATGGTCAATGGCCAAAGATTTATCACACTAATAAAGAGATCATTGCAGATGGTGTCCCATCACTAGCCTGTCTTGAGATTAGACAATTTTGGCTTTCGTTCTCTCTCTCACGTTCTCTCTCTCTCTCTCTCTCTCTCTCTCTCTCTCTCTCTCTCTCTCTCTCTCTCTCTATATCTCTCTCTCTCTCTCTCTCGCTCTGTGCTCTCTGTGCTCATTGTGTGAAGTAGAGCATGTGATACGCTTCAGTGCATCTAAATCAGACCAGGGTGCACTTAAGGGAGATGAAACATTGATTGTGTGGCCCACAGAGCCAAGTGCAACAACAACTGTGTTACAGAATGCAGGTTCACTTCACACTCACACACTTCAGCTCCTCAGCTGTGCTTTCCATGTCTGAGCGCTGAGCTTCTCTCTCATTGTTCATAAAGGCTCATTGATGCTCTGTTGTATTTTGCCTAATAGCACCAATACCGCATTGCACACTGATCCAGTCATGTTACTGCATTGCTCATATCACAGCACCTACACAACACTGTTAGCTGTGAATGTCTTATTAAAGGGCTCTTTTTGTTTCACCGTCCCCCTCCAGAAAGTCCGGTCAAAGGCGGTGTCCTTGTGGTCTCTGATAAACAGCGACGTGTCGTCCTACGTGAACCCCTTTTTCACACGCGAGTCCAGCCGTGTGCTTTACCCCGTAGCCAGTATGCGCCACCTAGAACTCTGGGTGAATTATTATATCCGCTGGAACCCTCGCATACGGCACCAGGTATGAAGATTTTAAGATGATAATTTAGCTTTGGTAGCTGAAGGGCTGCTTAAGGTGCATTTACATGTTAATGTGTTTTTCTGAGTATACAAGGTGCTCTGAGGGTGTTTGCTTGTTCATGTCCTATTTTCTGTGTCTTTGTTATTGCCTTTGGGAGTGTGTGTGTGTGTGTGTGTGTGTGTGTGTGTGTGTGTGTGTGTGTGTGTGTGTGTGTGTGTGTGTGTGTGT
>JAOVVH010000052.1:12442191-12458937 GCA_028566435.1 Scorpiodoras heckelii
ATTGGTGAATTGATGCCTTTAATTAAACTCCAACTCTAATCAGTATATCAGATGAATGAAAGACAAAAACTATTTTTAAATTTTTTTATTCTTTAATATTTCACTTTTATCAAATAAAGTCAAGTGAATAATGAGGCAACATTCAACAGCCATTTCTCTTAAAATCGACCAGTGATAAATGGCATCAACATTTTCAATGGTCCTATGATGCTGACCTGCATGTAAAACACAAATCATAATGTGCATTAAAACTGTGACTAACGCGCAATTTAAAAAATTTATCGTGTGACAGCACTATATTCAGAGAATTAAAGAAAGGATCATAATGGGTGCTTTAGAGGGATAAAGGACAAGATAAAAAATTATCAGATATACATACAATTGGTGACTGTAATCTTGATGAAAACATGAAGTCTTGTAGACTTGTATTTTTATGCTTATACACTCACCAGTCATTTTAAATGGAATGCCTCTATACCTGTTTATTCATGCAATTATCCACTAACAGCATGAGGTTTGCTGAAACTTGGCAAATTGCAGAAACTTGCTCCTTTTCCAGCCCTCAACTGTCCAGTTTCGGTGAGTTTTTATATTCTTGCATTCCTACATGTTGTGTATTTTGGATGCTTTCCTGCTCACCATGTTCATAAAGAGAGGCTACTTGAGGTTAACAAGAACTTTCTATTAACTCGAACCAGTCTCGATATTCTCCTTTAATCTCTCTCATCACCAAGGTGTTTCCACCCCAGAACCGCTGCTTACTGGATGCTTTTGATGAAATACTCAAACCAGCCCAACCATCATGCCATGAACAAACTCACTGGATTAATTTTTTCTTCCTATACTGATGTTTGATGTAAACATTAGCTGAAGATCTGGTCCTGCTGGATGTTATGCACCGCACTGCAGCCACATGATTGGCTGATTGGATAATTGTATAAATGAGCAGATGTACAACTGTTCATAATGGAGTGATCAGTGAGCACATCGATCCCCCATGGAGGGTGTTTGGGATCGTACTTGACAAAGTCCCTGTCAGATTTGTGGCCAAGTCGAAGAAGCTTCTGACATTCCAGTGGAAAAAAAATAAAATAAAACAATTCAAGTCATTCACATTTTCAGTCTTTTTTATTGTTGTTTTTTTCTTCATGTTAATTTCTTTCTTTCAAGTATTGCCAGTGAGACTTAAAACAGACCTTTAATGCCAAATACAAGTAGAAAATTGATCACTGAAGCAGTGAAGATTGTCAGTAGATCTTAAATAACGTCTTGCCTTCACATGATGAGGAGACTGTGTCTCAGCAATGGGCCTGAAGTGAACAGGCACTGATGAGACAATGCAATGTCCTACTGTGTAACATTTCAATTTGATCTGTGGTACTGGTGGTAAACGTGTCACTTCACTGGCAGTGCAAATCCAAAACACTTCAGAAAATTCTCTCCCTATAAAACCCGTCCAAACGTCATATATCAATGCGGTAAGCAAGAAAAACTGTCTACAGCTAAAGTATCTAAGCATGCATCTGTTTTCACCCCTACAGAAAGCTTTGCGTTTCCTATCCAAAAGACAACAAGAGCCCAGAATTCCTTAGAAACCAACTGCAACCTCCAAATCATGGCCTTTTCAGTAACTTGATTCACTGGTGTAGCCACACTGATCACACTGCATCCTTAAAATCCACCATGTAGGGAAATTTAACAGTCAATTACAAAGAACACACTGCTTTTAAACTGTTGAAAATGTACTTTTTCAAGGCATTTGTGAATTTGAAATTTCGCTACAAACCAAGTCAGAACAGTCACCAGAATCTGAGGCAACAACACACAAAGCAACAAGATCACGTCGTCATTGCCTTGTCTTTGGCCTTTTACATTTTTGCCAAAAGTAACACTAGATGCTACATTAAAGTGTTCAAGAAAGTTGTCGCAGAATAAAAAATGACATTCGTTTGATTATAAACATTGAATGGAACTCTCGATAGGACGTGATATTGTTGATGTATTGCATACAAGCGGACATTCAGCCATATTTAATTGAAGTGTTGTGGACGTTCTGCCTGTGTTTTTCTGTAATACGCTGGACTGTCCTACCAAGAGTTCGACCACATTCACATTCAGCTGAAGCTGATACAGTCAGCATACTGAACTCTCCTTTGCGATCGTGCGACCGCTTTACAGGATAAGGCCTAAGAAGTAAAGCACCAGCAGCTAGTGGCTAAAAAGATAGAGAAGGTGCAGCAGAACTGAGCTCAGCAAGGAGGTGACAGGTGACGGGAAAAGCTGGGGAACCTCGGGAAAGGAAAACAGGGCTGTGTTCCAAATCTTTTCACAAACCTCTGGGCCCTACAGCTAAAGCCAAAGCTGACTAAAACAAGCGTTCACAAAGGGCCACTAAGGAGGCCTTCTTAAACACAGAGGGAAGTGTGAGTGAAGGGAGGAAGTCACCAAACACAGACCAATTGGAACACAGCCAATACAGCAAAACTGTAAAAGAGGCAATAGATAAGTGGATCAAAAAGACAAAAATCTAAGCCCAAACACTTATTATGACTATTAATGACTGCTAACAAAATCTATTGTACTGTAGCACCTATTGCACTGCTACAAGTGTATATAAAGATACACCAATCCAACCATTTGAGTACAAACATGAATAACACACAAAGCACATTGCACAAGCACAGTATCTTAAAAAATTTATAATAAGGAAAAAAAAACGTTTGTTCTACATGTAAGACGTCATTTCTACATATTCCAAACAAGTATACTTGGGCATCTTCATTACAGTAAGCTCACCTCTGAAAATCTGCTACCACTGTTATACCAGTAAACACACACACGCACGCACACACACACACACACACACACAAAAAAAACAGAGCAGGTTAGCAAAGATTGATCAACAAGGTTTCTTCAACACATTTACCTTCTGATACACGTAAACTCACTTCCAATTCTCAGTCACGTTTTAAAAGCAAATGAAACAGTAAGCACTAATCTTCATTTTTCTGTAAGCTTCGCAAAAGTCCTGTTCAACTCCAGGACACAAAAAACTGCCTATATACAACAATTAACATGGCTCTGAAAAAAGCAGGGCTCAAATGTACAATTTTTTAAAAATGTAAAAAGGGTGCTTGTAAAAAGATGAAAAATCTTTAGCAACTGTGAATTACTTAAGGTCACCTTCATCAACAATCAGGGAAGCCTGATGCACGGTCATGCACAGTGTGACGATTTCTCTCATATAACACACTTCTACCTAATGACCGGAAGAGTTTAAATCAGATCTGATTCAGGAAAATTCTTAAACTCTACTGGACTGTAATTAGACAGGACCACAGACAGGCTTCCCTGCTCTAAAACTGTTCCTACAGAACTACTTATTTTAACATTATATGGACAATCCAATCACAGACTGTGGATTAATGATACACACTAGTTACACAGTGATGCTTTCACACAAAAGTGTGATGGGAACAAAAATCTGGAGCAGCACTAATGCATGAATAGTTTGTCTCCGTGTTCGTACTTTCAATTAGCAACACATTAAACTTCTGCACATTTTTTTCTGCACAATATCCAACTTCATAGGAATAATATTGTAAACTGTCATATTAGTGAGAATGACGGCAAACGGTTAAATAAATATTCACAGAAATTTTGACTTTGTGACAAAAGAGCAGATGTTTTTTTTCCCCCCACTGAGAGCGTAGATGCATTGAGCACTGCTCCCTCTCCGGGCTGGGAGATGTATTGCAGGTTACACCGCATTGTCTTCTGTGGGCGGCTCTGCGTTGGGGGGCTGGAGGAGAGTTTGTTGAACTGTTAAATGAAAACAGATGTCAGTTGGTTTATGACAAACGATGATAACAGTTTGAACAAAATTAACTATATATAACGAAGCATATATATGACTAAACGACACATCTGGATATATGCATGGGTCCCATGTGTCTACTATGTGACTACCCATAATTTTCTGTGGGAATTTTCTAAGGAAAGAGTTAGAAAGAGTGTGCAAAATACACAGTGGCAATAGGAGCCAACCCTCCCCCCCCACCCCAAGTGCTCCACTGTTATGCTGAAATCTTACACAATCTCAGTACACAACATAGCCTACACGATTTCATGGACGCAAGCCAAGGCAATAAACCAGTTGCGGCTATTGGCTAATTTCACTGAGGAGGCAGACTACACAACACACACCCGCACACACACACACACACCCCGAGTCTAGTTCCTGTAAGTTCATCCCACTACAGGATCAAAATGGGTGAAGGCTCAAATAGCTGACCTAAGGAAAATGGTGGTTCAAAAGCAACACTTGCACAAGTCTCACTTACAGACTCGACACAAATATCATCTGCACTAGCTATTGTCAATTAAAGCCAAAAATAGCCGACACACAAAGACGAGCATAAGATCGCCCATCATAATGAAAATACCAGCCATTAATCCCTGTGTTAAAATCTAAACATGTGAAAGAAAATAATGCATGAAGCTACGGCAAGCCAACGTGATGGAGCGGAAAAACGTTCTGGCTCACCAGTTCCTTTTAGAAGCACTACGGTCACTACAGTGAAATCTGAAAAAGTTGTTTTCGCAGCATTGAAGCTGAATGCTAACACTGTCACTCAGATAAGTTAGCCTTTCTGCCACTTGGCAGGTGTACCCACAGAGACTTACGCCTAGGGTGTTGTCATGTGCATACCCACTATTGTGAGCTTCCTTACCAGTAGACTGACCTCTGGTGGTGTGTTCTGTGCAGTATTTCCGTAACAGTTTAACAGAATAAACAGAACGACTATATTTATGATACCCTGGTATACAGTGATACCGCCCCGGCCTAGTCCACCATATATCTGTCTAATGAATTCTTTTAGCATGTCTGTCCCTCTTTTGTGCAGTAGTCTAAACCATCTGTCTCACAATAGGGAAAAAAGACCCAAGCTGTACCTTGAGGCTCCTGAGCCACCACGGCTTCTGGATTCTCGGCCTTAACCATGTCTGCATTCAGACTCTCTGTGAAGGAAGACGGTGACAGTGAGGAACACTGGAAAAGTCAGGACAAACAGTCCATATGACAACAAAGTGCTAGCTGTTAGTCCTTACGCTGTATGCTGAAGCAGAACTTCTTCTTCTGGTAAGAGATATAGCTGCTGATTGCACCAACCAGCGTCATGGCAACAGCACTTACAATACCAGCGATGGTTCCAGTCTCTGCCATGCTGTCTAAAAAGGTGAACAACGTGGGGGGGAAAAAACTCAGACATTTTTGGGATCCTTGGGAATTGATCTGGCTTGATTTATTTTGTAATAAAACACTGGAAAAGGAAGTTTTAACGTTTACTGCTTTTAAGCAAACGCTATGTTGGAATAAGGAGACACTTCTTACCATAATTACCGTCATCAGCAGGGTCCACAACACCACCTGAACCTCCTGAACCTCCTGAACCTCCCGAACCACGCGAACCTCCTCGTTGTCCTAGAAACACACACTAATCAATTACCATTTCGAGATCAACAGAATGATCAGAATTTTTCACTTAATTAACATTAAAAATGTACAAATTGTCATGATTATAATAAGACATTACATAGAAAATAAAACGTTTTCCCCTTAAAGCCTTAAAGTAACAGCACTGCTTTCAGTGAGATAACAGACACTTAGGGTTCAATTATCCCATATGCATCAGTCAAAAAGCCTGCAAGTTAAAAAGATGTGTGCACTTTTAAGATAATGCATATTTTAAGTCTATGATTTGCATGCCATGAAGACAGTTATGTGCTTATATGGGCTTTTCTTATGTAAGGTCCAAGCAATAATCTGCACTTGACTTGCGTGTTTTTCTGAAGGATCTATTAAGACAAGCGCCACTACATTTCAAAACATCATATTACACGTTGAGGTGGTCGTAGGCCTACTTTTAACTTTATTAAACATGTACAAATACAGTTCAAAAATTCTGATATTGGTGTGTCATTGTTTTTAAACTGCAATAACATTTCTTCGAAGCCTATATTATACTGTAAGTGGGGGCGTGCTCAAGTGCTGTCTGTGAACAGAGACAAGCAGGTGGAATGAGATCATTGTCACATGTAGCCCATTAACGGCGAGTTAAGTTATGTGTTTCTTCTTTTACAGAGAGTTAGGCCCTGAAAGAGAGCAGAGCAAAGCAGTGTAGAGCCATGCTTATGCATGTGATTGTGTGTGCCTAGAAACTATTGAAAGTCGCTGCAAAGCTACAGTACAGGGAAAGAGCCCCTTTTTGTGTTTCCCCCCGAAACCCCCGAGTCATCACCCCCACCAAGGTTCTACACTTTGTTAAACAAAAAAAAGTTTTACATCACATGCTGTTATGATCAAATCTGGTCAATAATTAGTTCAATTACTGTTAAAAATCAATTAAGATTAGTATAAACAAGCATCGAACAGAAAAGGTGTTGCGTTCCAGCCACAGTAATCACCTGCATTCCCTAGTGCATTTATTTTCAGGCTTGAATGAATTTTATTGGCATTCACAAAAAAAATGCAAAAGTCCATGCTCTGTGTTTTCTCGATAGCCAAAATACACGAGGGTGCACAGCAAATCCCCAGTCTTAAATGAACACCCAGAGTGTTGATTTAACACCTTACAGAGTTTATGTAACTCCAAGTGGGTGTTAATTCAACTCTCTGGGTGTTCACTCAAGACCGGGGATTTTACTGTGTCACTCTCAGTCTATTTCTATTGTAAATAAATGACACCTCTTTCATGAGACCTTCATTCTGATGGGGAGAATGGGGGATTCTGGGAGAATATGTCTAAATGTGTGTAACTGGAGGCGTACAAAAATGGACTAAGGCAGAATCGCACCCTTAGTTCTTAAAACAGGGAATTATTAATGCAATTAATCTGAGTACCAATTAATAATCTCCAACCAATAAATTCACTATAACATTTTTGGCAACATGTTACATTAGGCTTCTCATATATGGCATTATTATAGCAATAATACAACATATAATATGAATACACCATAAATAATATTAATCAAGTACATTAATAAATTGATGATGATGTTTTTATAATAAACCATATAACCAATGTTAATGGCACTAAAATAAAATAAAATCACTAAAATAAAAATGAGCAAAATGAAGCCCTTAATGCTCAGTATGAACCAACACCTTAAATACCATTTTTGCTCATGCACATTTGGCAAAATAGCATGTTTTAATATTTATACACAAAGTCCAGTAATTTATCGACATTCAGGAACCTTCTGTAATTTAATTTTTGCTAATTTATGTGGACTTTTAGTCATGGATTGAATCAGTAAATACCATTACAGTAAGGGAACTTTACTGTAAAGGGCAACTGAATATTTTTCTTAACATTTGTAAATGCTGACTCACTCTTAGTATAATGTAATTTATTCTTAGTGTGATAACTGCAGTGCAGATACAACATACCCCTGATGTTATTTCCTCTAGAATGAAAAAAAAAACTGGTCTAATATTCTACCTGTCCCTTTGTCCGGTTGGTAGTTGTCATCTTTTCCCAACTCAAACAGATCATCATCTGTAAACTGGCCTCCTGTGAAGTTAGATGAAGACTGTAAGTCTGTGAGCACAATGTAAAATTTCTCACATATAGAAAGTCCCACCAATAAAGAAAATCCTCAACAGGAATCAAAGAGAGAGGTTATCCTTCACATGTAGGAAAGAACGATCAGACAGTCTGAAGGAAATGAAAGCTGAGGACAAGATCCAGCAGAAGATACATCATTTAACCATAAGCAAGAACCTTTCAGGTGTACTGATTATATGTTTTATACAGCAGTAGGACAGAATCATGTTGGGTGGTTTCAGCATGAGAGCAGACAGGGGACAGAAGGATGTGAGATATAGATTTCATTCCTGTGACAGAAAGCATGACCCATAAACAGCTCATTACCGCCATTTCTGCTGTCACTTCCTCCAAAGCCTTTTAACAAGATGCCATTGAGGCCCCTCTACTTTTAATTTAAAAATAAGGGCCATCACATGCTCCCTCTCCTGCTTTACCTGCATCACACACAAGGCAGTGGAGGAAAGAGCTATCTGCCCTGTTCTGCATACATGAGCTCATATACACCATAATTGCCTAGTGTCACTGTGATTGACAGTAGAGAGACAATATGCGCTCCCTCCCAGACAGACAGCATGGCACAAATGCTTTTCTGTTGCACCGTTTGAGATCCTTATGTACCTGTTTCAGCATATGAAATTTTTAGGTGACTGTTGTTACTTTTTTTCAGGCACAGTATAGGTCCTGCCATTGAACCCATTACACATTTAGACTCTTTAAAACAGACCACTGTTTGGCTGATGTTTGATGAATGATTAACAGATAGTGCAGAACAACAAGAGCACCAAATGAATACCTGCTGACCTTTTTATTCTGCAGTGCCACATTAGTTTCCTCTTTTAGCTGAGCTTTCAGTTAAATAGAAAATGTCCTACAGTTATGTTTTATAAATGCACAGATGACAAATAAAAGTAAAAGCAACATGTGACTGTGGATGGACTGTTCTTGCTGGCAGTCGGATCAGCACTAATGGCACTAATCCACACGCATTGCAGTCACTGAATGTGTATTCTGACCAGAACTCTCCACCATAGATACTGATGTGTTTCCACAGAGCTTAATGCAGCTGTTGATTTAGTCATTGTTTCTACCGAAACACGGCCAGCTGAGCAGTCTTTCAAACTGAAGCCCTAAAAATAAACCCTCTTTTAAAATAACTTTGTTCTTAGTTCCTGTTGTCATCTTGTCTACTCAGCACTTTATACATGCAACAGAGCCTGGGAGGATGTTAACTGCTTAACTGTATAATTCAGGAGAAGCATCTGTGCTTGTTATTGTTTCACACTCATTTTGACTCTGACCCTGTGAACTCATTTTGCATCCAACTTCACATCTCTTTTTCATAGATGAGATGTTCATCACAGTGAGATGGCGAATATATCAAATGAAACTGCACAGCTCGACTTTTCCCAGTTTGACTTTCATCACTGTGTACCATACATCAGAATAAACAACAGAACTTGCCCATTCCACTGATATTAGTTGCTTCTGTGCATAATCTGGTTTTGAAATCACAACAAATTTTCTGTATTGTTTCCAACATAAAGTTGACATTATAGGCACTAAACGATGGAGTTCCCCACCATCACGTTTCTGATATAACCAGATTCTTGACACTGTTCCCTATGCAATTACGGAAACAAATATCTCAACTGCCAGCATTTCATGGTGAGATTAGTGCTGGGGGACATATCGCAAATATCGATATATTCGATAGTATTTTTACACGATATTGAAAATGGCCATATTCGTTATATCGAGTATGGGGAGGATGCACAGGTTTCAATCTGAGTAAATTTAAAACAGTGTACAAATGTCCTGTTCAGCTCTGTCTCTCTCTCGCAGATGCTCGTGCACACACGCCACACTGCCCTGCCATTGTTTGTCCAGCCGCCTTTCACCGAAACACAGTTAAACTAGCCGCACGGTTAAAGTGTGTGCGCGTATATTACAGACGCTGCGGTAAAAGTCACAACGCACAGATCAGTGAATGGTTTAACATCAGTAATCAGCAAAATGCACTAAAAAATGAGACTTTGGATGCCATTTTCTTAAAATCAGTACAATAAAATCACTTGATAATTCATACATATGTAGTGTGATGAGCTCTGAACTGATATCCATCGGACTTATGGACTACATATTAGAGATATTTATTTTATAGCGCGGTGACTTTTCCTTCCAACATAAAGGCGATGTGTGCGTTGTGACTTTTACCGCTACGTCTGAAATATACGCGCACACACTTTAAAGTTTAACCGTGTTTTGGTGAAAGGCGGGTGGATTAACCGCGGTAGTTCTCAGCACATTTGTCACCCTCACTCAGGTCTACCTCTCTGATGACTGTGAGTAAGTCAACAATGGACAAAAATGAAACCAGTGACGAAGTTTTAATTCTAAAAAATGTGGGTCAGTTGTGTGGAAATGGATTAATGTGAATAATGAGGCAACATTCAACAGTGGTTTCTCTTAAAATAGACCAGTGATAAATGGCAACATCATCATCAATGGGGATACGATGCCGACCTGCACGTACAACACATACAATGCACTTAAAAAATTTATCACGGGACAGCACTGGTAAAAATGTTGCAACTAAAGAAACAAATTTATTTCATCATCTCAAACTACACCATCCACAGCAGTTTGCTGAGTCAGTGAAATACCGTGAAGAGGAGCAGACTAAGTCGGGTAAAACCTCCTCCTCTTTTGGAGGAAAGCATGTAACGCTGGCAGCTTCTTTTTCAAGAGTTATACCATATGAGAAAACAAGCAAATATTTCTTAGATGGTTTCATAATATCGTATCGTATCGTATATCGCCATTTATTTTAGGTATATCGAGATATGAGTTTTTTGGTCATATCGCCCAGCCCTAGGTGAGATACATGTAAAAATATACCGATTACATAAACATTTTAAGATTGGTAAAATTTAACTGTGTTAAGAACGAATGCAGCGAAAATTACAGAAATAAATACTCACCCTGTGGAGTTTTCTTGTCATTTTCAGGGCGCAAAGCATCAGCAAGGTCAAACTCACCTGGACCTAAGACATAAGCGTTATGTTACAATGTGTGCATATTAGGACATCTGAGTAAATATATACATATATAATAACAACAATATATAATAACCATATCATAAATTATATAATAAGAATATGTGTCTATGACAGTATCAATTAAGCCTGAATATCATTACAATGATACTAACACCTATTAATAATCCACTATGCATGATTATACCACAGTGCTGTTGAATTATCAAATCTCACTGGTCAGAAAAGACTAATAAATGTTATTGTTTCTATAGTAACAGCTCATTCATGGGGTATGGTGGATGCTCACATAAATTAATGTGTATTGTTAACTAACAATAATGGATTATAATGGATTTTTTAAAAAGCTGTTATAACAAAAAAGATAAATAATAAGACCTTACTTGTACAACATCATATACGGACAAAAGTATGCCACTGGAAAATTGCTGTGGTATAAGACGAATAAAACACTTTGAGATGTGTGGTGCACTGATTATTTTCCTATAACTGCATTCCCTTTCATGTTTTATTCCTTACTTAATAAATAAACATACTAGTCATATAAAATATGAAACATGGTGTACTATATGACAATGCACAGTCTAAAGAGTGGATTAGTCATTATACTGTACATGCAGTGAATTTATGAGCATGAAAGGAACATTGGGAAAAGGTCAATGGAGACAAAAACACAGAACAAATGGCTTTCCTGGCACTTTTCTGGATCAAAACATTGATTCCCATCAAAAATCTTTAAACTCAAAGCATTAAAAGAAAAATGGTGACATTACACACTAAAGACGCAAGTAATTACAGTGGGAAGTGCCTTCCTTCATGTGCTTTGAATCTGCCTATACAAATGGACACACACAGACTCAGGGACGATGAGTGGCTCCTGTGAGGTACAGGGACAACGCAATACACACCAGCCTCATGAGTTGGGGCAGGGGTTCGGCGGGGTCTGGAGGTTGTGCGGGGCAACAAAGCAGGCCGCACCGTTGGCCCAAAGAAATCAGCAAGGATCTCCTCTGTCAGTAAAGGCTAGCAGGTTAGTAAGGTTAAAGACACATGCACACGAGTTCCATTACAGCTCAAGTGTGGATTTAAACAATTACTTTGCGTAAGTGTTAGAAAGAGACCCACTGTGTATAAACAGCATTAAAGGTACGTTGAGCTTAGAGGCTAAATGATGCACTGTTTTACACCAAGTCCCTTTTAAACAGTCATGATTAAACCATGTCTATTATAATAAAACCGTACAATGCACAGAATTTGCACTGGTTGTTTTTTTTTGTCAATTCCTATAAGACTATCACTATCATAGTGTTAACACAGGAGGTTCTTTGAGAGTACAAGACCTCTCTATTCATGGCTCCTGATTTGCATTCAGCTAAAAGAAGCCCTGATATAATTCAGACAAGGTGAGATTTTGTTTCAGCTTAAGACTTACTTGAAATGGCTCAGCCTGTTAATTAACCCATAAATCCACTCTTCCTAATTCCTTTTGGTTTCTAGTAGGTCCTTAAGGGTCTCTAGATAGGTTATGTGCAGGATAAGTGCTATAGCCCTGCTCAACACGGGACCACAAATAATCAATGCGTGCTGGCAGCCAGAGTGCGCTGTGATGCTGACGATTGCACAGTGATTTCTAGAGAATGTACATGAATTAGTACAGGCCAAGCTTAAAAAGATGCAGCTGGAAATAGGTAGTTAGAAAATGTCTTCTGTTTGTCTATTTGAGACAAAAGAAATTGGTTTTGAATTGATGATTCTCACCTTTTTTGGGTTTGGTTGTAGGCTTTACAGGGTTTTTGGGCTTGACAGGGTCTCTGGGCTTGACAGGAGGCTTTGGGGTTGGTTTTTCATCAAAGAAATCTTCCAGGTTAAATTCTACCCAGCAACACAATGGACTTGTGTTAGAACAAAAACTGAGGAGAATCAATTATCATTTATCAAGCAGTTCTTTAGGACAGTAGGGATTTAGTACAGTGTAAGAAGTAATTCAAATACTAATTGTAGCTCTTTTTTTTTATTAAGAGCATTTGGGCTGTCATTAATTCCACCAGTACCTGCTCCGCCAGGTTGTTCTTTTGCCTTGGGCTTTGGTGTAGCTGGGGGAAGCAAAACATCACAGATGTCAGTCCTGATAAGATTTACAGTTTAACTTTTACAGTTTACAGTTAACAGTTAAACTTTCTTTTCTGTTTACTAATTTGCAATTATTAGCAAATTATTCATTCATTCATCTTCTTAACCGCTTATTCCTGTCGGCAGGGTCACGGGAGAGCCGGTGCCTAGCCGGCAGCACAGGGTGCAAGGCAGGATCAACCCTAGACAGGGCGCCAACCCATCGTAGGGCACACACACTCATACACATACACACACACACACACACACTAGGGGCACTTTAGAGACACCACTTAACCTAATGTGCATGTCTTTGGACTGTGGGAGGAAACTGGAGTGCCCGGAGTAAACCCACACAGACACGGGGAAGACATGCAGACTCCACACAGAAAGAACTCAGACCACTCCACCCGGGGACTGAACCCGGGACCTTCTTTATTATCAAATTATATAATTGCTAATTAGCAATTAAATTTAGTGTCTCTTTGACAGTGCAGCAATAATATTATTTATTTATTTCTATAGGAGTAATCACTTTGAGTCCATTTTATCTTGTTACGCTCAAGTCAACATGACAATTTCTGTAGTAACAATATCCTTTTTAAAAATCCTGTTGATTTTAGAAATAAAATCTCGAATATAAAACGGCCAAAATTTAAAATGACCTACTTCTATCTGCACATTAGAGAACCATACTGAGGATTTATCATGGCAAAGAAACGTTTAGAAGAAAGCATTCACTTACGAGGCACCGGCTCGTCATCATCATCATCTAAAGCATCGGTCAGGCTGAGATCCTGTGCCAGACCTGGAACACCAAACACAGATCGCTGTTTTGTTTTTTTTGTTTTTTTAATCTAAACCATGAACAAAAGACAAACATTCTGATAACATTCAGTCACAACACTACAAACCTACACCTAAAATGTGTAGTAATAAGCAGAATAATATCATGATATTATTTCATTCAAGGACTTTTAGCATAGACATCTCACAGCATGACAAACATTCCTAAACACAAAGGCAAGAAAGTGACAGCTGGTCTGTGCACAAGAGCAATATTCATAACACACAAAACCCTTTTGTATTCACATAACTCACAAAGAAGATATTTCAAAGAGGATTTTTCCTTGTGTGCCATTTTATTAAAGACCTTACAGTTTAAGACTGGGATGTCTGGACAACTGTCCGAGAAAGCCCAAATGACAACTGAGGGATTTCATTCTAAATCAAATCACCAAATGTCACTTGTACAATGTCCTGCACTATCTTCAAAATGCTTTCTCTAGCCTTCTAACCTGTCTGTAAGTCTTATCTCGGTCCCTCTCCCTGCAGCTATTTTTTTCTGGACAGTGCCCTTTGCACTCCATGCCAAAGTTAGTAACAGCGCTAAAAACACCACGCACCGTGTGCACTGCTGCCAGTTCAGCTCAGCTCAGCTCAGCTCAGCTCAGCTCAGCTCAGCATGCCACCACTGTGTCACATGTGACCAAAGCCATGTGCCTATCGCTTACACTATATTTTCCTGCCACAGCAGAGAAGCAAAAAGGCTTTTGAAGAACAAATAATCTATGCTCTGGAAGTATCCATGGCAGACAGAGAGGAATTTACATGCCTGCTTTTCTGAGTTTCAACTCATTACTGCATCATAAAAGAGATCATATTTGATATCAGATATATGGGCTGACCTAATATCTTCACTTTCCCAAAGAAACTTGCATCAACCCGTTCTTAAATCTTTGTACAAGTGATAATCAAGGACGGATGTCAGATTTCTTTCTTTATTTTATTGAGACAACACTAATGCAGTCAGTTAATAGTGACCGCAAAATGCATAAAACCTGGTCCATACACATCCTTGCATAAATAATGAATTCAATAGGAAGGGGTTAGGCACATGGCTTCCAGCATGGATGTGATTACTAACACAGCAGAGGGTGTGTCTCACAGAGCAGATGAGACACAGCAGACAGACGACACGTGAATCTTTACACCGCTACTCAGGCAGTCAGGCGTTTTGGGGTGGGTACACTGCTGCAAAGTAGGGGAGGGGGGGATACTACTAGAGCTGCATAATATTAGCTCCCCGCTAACAAGACAGATGCCATTTGCACCCTGTAACATGTAACTCGTACGTACGACCGTCTTGGTGCTAGAAAACATCCTTGGAAAAAAAGATGTCCGGGCCGTAAAAAAAGCACCCCCGTGTAGCGTCATCACCCCTTGTCAAAATGCGATGGTATCGCCCCGTATTCCGCAATACCCCCAGACTCGTGCTACGCTTGTGCTGCACCTGGGTCCTGCACGCGCATGCGCATTGGGCGCCACCTGAACGCTACAGGAGAGCACGAGCCCGGCGACACCGCTATTGTTAATATGGGCGTGTTTCCAGATTTCTCATCTCCTGTATCATCCTTTACAGCCGTGACTCTTTAAAACCAGGGCGAAAATGTACAAGCACAGAATTTCGGTATATACTTCTTCTCGCTATATGGCGGATTTGTCCGAATAATAATTTCATTATGATTTGCAAAGTGCATTTCTGTAAACCGTAATGTTGACGATTAAGTGAAAAATATGAGATATGGGGAAGTATAATTAATCCGCGCATTTAGGATAAGATCTGAGAAGGAAAAGATATATATATATATATATATATAAAATCTATCCTGTATAATACATGCATCAGCATACCTTACTGCAATATGACACAAATATGCTCATGAATATGCGGACTGTTGTTCTGCATCATGTGCGACGTTACACATTAACACATTAGGTTAAATGAAATGTTTTACCGAGGTATAAGAGTCAAATGTGACACTGCATGAGGAAAACCTGTAGACTGCAGGCTTTGGCTCGTAATCCCCAGACCATGAAGGCAGCAGACTGTCTGGTCTACACACAAAGCTGTAGCCGAATAGTTCATTTCTCAAAACACTGCGCAAAAGCGAAGCTCGGATATTTCTACCGTTACACAATGTAACGTGACCTGGTTAACCCAGCACGCAGTGTGTGTAACATGCAGGTCGACAGAAAGCGATGAAGTCGGCATGCTGAAGTGCTGCGGGTTTCAACAAAAGAGGGCCGACGGGCTTCACTCACCTCCCAGTGCGAACAGCGAAATCAGGGCCAGAAGCGGCCACACCGAAAACCTCCGCATGGTTCAAGGTCCGGCAGTGTTTTCTGTCAGGGTTTGCGTCGGGAAGCGTTTCTCTGAACGGCCGGGTTCGAGTCGGAGGAGCAGACAGTCGAGGCTCCGCACCGCTGCACCAAACCGCTGCAGTGTGAGTGAGCAGAGAGGTGGCGAGATTTCCGTCAGTGGCGCTCACAGGGCGGGTCCTCGCTCCTTCTCCCACTGCACTCCGGCACAGGTACCAAATCCCTTCCCACCTACAGTCACTACATATCCGACATCCACCACTGACACACGTAGCGGAACGGCACACGTGGGTCTATTGGGATACAAATAGGGCTCCGTTAACTGAGTCTATACTTATAATACTTGTATAACATACAACCCAGACGGCAGATGTTGAGATTAGTCCACACTTTTAACCACAATGGCAACAACACGAACCATTCTACTGATTCATCATCAAGCCTATACGTATATACAGCCTTCTTTACCAGTCCTACACACCAATATTACATTTAAGTTTGATTTTTGTGTCGTTCTAACATGATTACAGGTAAGATATTTTTAAAGGTAAAAAATAAACTGGTCTGGAGAGTTACCAGTTGCCAAAACACAGGTCAATCTCCATCTTTAAGCTCCATCTTTAGTTCATTTTAGGTCTTTGCCAACTAATACTGTGTAGGCCCCCTTGTACCACCATGATACATGGACTCCAAAAGACCTCTGAAGGGGAGTTTGCATGTTCTCCTCGTGCTTGTATGGGTTTCCTCCGGGTACTCCGGTTTCCTCCCACAGTCCAAAGACATGCATGTTAGGTTGATCGGTC
>JAOVVH010000052.1:12490578-12519198 GCA_028566435.1 Scorpiodoras heckelii
TGGACCACAACTGCTACTCTCAGTAGCTCGCTTTAAAATAAGCGATGAAACAGGCGACAGACCTGCTTATTTTTTTTGCCCGCTCGAAGTTAGCAGAGAGTTTGGTGAAGCACTGCAGTGTGTGTTGGTCTGCTGCTGGTGGCTGACTCTGCTCAGTGATGCCGTGATCCAGATTTTTGCCTTCAACGAAGACGGGGCCGGTTGAATCTTACTTTCCTCCATTTCTGTGGTTTCCACTTTGTTTTGGTGCTTTCCGCGGATGCGTACGTTACAGAACCGTCTGCGTGGTGACGTCAGGATGTCCCACGTAATTACAAACTGGAGGCCGACAGCCAGCAGATTTGTTTTATTTTTTTATTTTTTAAAATCGATTTTAAAATCGGACATTTTATATTGATTCTGAATCGTAGCATATGAGAATCGAGATTCTTATGTGAATCGATTTTTTGGAACACCCCTAGCCATTACCAACAGAAGTTGCTGAATCTCATTATCTTTTCATCACATTTTTGTTGTCCTTATCGTTTCGTTTTCTTAATTGGACATTACACAGACTTTGTACTAGGGTGCTGGCAGGGTAACGTCTGTTTAAAATCTGTGACAACTAATACAGACACCTGCATTCTCACATGCAGCTCCTCTGAGTAATGTCTAGAGAAGTTCCAGGTCGCAGTGCATGTGTGAACAGGTGTGTGTGTCTGTGTCTGTGTCTGTGTGCATGTATCCACAGTTGAGGCATTTTGAACACTTATTCTAAAACCACATAACTTAAAGGCAATAGAGAAGCTCTCTTCAGTAGTTCTTAGCTCATATATTTTTTTTTCATATATAAGCTGGTCAGGAATAAAACAGATTAGTATAGTTAAACACCAAAAGGCCTTCTAGAAGCCCTCAGATAAACTAGCTGTTTAAGATTTCACCCTGTTGATCAAGAATCAAGGTTCAAACAAAGTACTAAACAAAGTGGAAAATGGCAATCACAGTAAATTGTATGTTTCTGCCCAGAAGCTTTGTAGCTGTCATTAATTTATGTATGAATTTGAAAAAGAATAGACTTTAAAGAAACAGTGCTTGTGTGCGCAGAACAGAAGAATTGGAAGTAGCCTAAGAGGTCTACGTACAACAATGTTTGGCTTATAAGACAAAGATCATAAAATAAAATTTATAAGTCTGTTTGTGTGGACAGAACAATCATCATCATCTTTTTTTTTTTTTTTTTTGCAACTTTAGCCATGGAAAAAGCACAAAACTGAAGAGGGGTGGGGATAATTTTACAACAGTGGATCAATGTGCATCCAGAACTCCCAAAGTGAGATGACAGCCATGTTGAATGGGCCGCAACGAGCTCCAGAGAAGGGGAAACATGGTGGGGTGGTAAAGAGCCTGAAATTGTGGCAGTGATTTCAGCAACTTTGTGGTGGAGCATCGATCCATGAACACAGACAAGCTGTGGCCTTCAGGCTGATCCATCACCCCATAGAGCTCTTTGCGGTGAAATAGTAGTTACCTCGCTGTATCTCTAGTTGTATAAGGAGATATATCTTACAATGGAGATGATGGCTTTATCTGAAACCTGCAGCTTGTCCTCGGTCGTCAGTCTCTGGAGCTCACCCCAGCTGGGTTGGAACTTGTTCATCATGACTGTCATCTCGATTTACTTTTTGACCTACCTTGTCATATTGAATTACCACAAACAAAATATCCACTGAAATATATTACCTGTAAACTTATAGCGAGGCCTGACCCATGACTCAGTTCTTTGTGACATGGATTCCACAAAATGTTGGAAACATTCCTTTGAGAGTCTGGTCAGTGTTGACATGATTGCATCATTTCACACACATTTCACACACATTTCCTGCAGATTTGGGCAGCACTTAGGTGCAGTGGGTAGCAACGTTGCCTCAGCAAGATGGGCCTGGGGCCTGGGGTTGAATCCCCAGCTGGGTGGCCAGGGTCCTTTCTGTGTTGTGTGGAGTTTCCATGTTCTCCCCATGTCTGTGTGGGTTTCCTCTGTTAGCTCTGGTTTTATCTCGCAGTCTAAAGTCAGGCAAATTGGAGATTGGTTGATATGTGTGTGTGTGTGGATGTGTGGATGTGTCTGTCTGTGTGTTTGTTCTGTGGGGTGTTGTCCTGCCTACCACCCAGTGAGCACTGAGATGGACTCAAGCACCTGCAACCTCGTGGTAGGATAAGTGGCTTAGATAATGAGTGAGTGAAAATACCTGTGGATTTTCAAATCTCCAGCCCTACCACATCCCAAAGGTGTTCAATTGGATTCAGATCCAGTGACTAGTAAGGCCACTGAAGAACACTGAACTCACTGTCATGTTCATGAAAACAGTTTGAGATGACTTTTTGCTTTGTGACATGATGCCTTGTCATGTTGGAAGTGGCAGTTAGAAGATGGGTAAACTGTTGCCATGAAGGGATGCACATGGTCTGTGATATTCAAGTGATGATTGATTGGTATTAATGGGTCAAAGGTATGCCAAGAAATCATTCCCTACACCATAATACCACCTCCACCAGTCTGGACTGTTGACACAAAGCAGGTTGGGTCCATGGATCCATGCTGTTGGTACCAAATTCTGATCCTACCATCTGTGAGGCTCAGCAGAAATCAAGATTCAGCAGACTAGGCTACATTGTTCCAGTCTTCACCAGAGTTTTGGTGAGAATTTGCCAACTGCAGCTTCAGCTTTCTGTTCTTGGCTGACAGAAGTGGAACCCGACATGGTCTTTTGCTGCTGTCGTCCACCCACCTCAAGATTTGATGTGTTGTGCATTCTGAGATGCCTTTTTGCTCACCACAATTGTTACTTCCTTTCTGTCAGTTCAAACAAGTCTCTGTTCTACGTTGACCTCTCTCATCAACAAGGCGTTTCCATCTACAGAACAGCTGCTCAATGGATGTTTTTTTCTTTATTGCACCATTCTGAGTAAACTCTAGAGACTGTTGTGTGTTAAAATCCCAGGAGCTCAGCAGTTATAGAAATACTCAGATCAGCCCTTCTGGCACCAACAAACATGTCACGATCAAAATCACATTTTCCCCCCATTCCGATTGTCGATGTGAACATTACCTGAAGCTGCTGGCCTGCATCTGCGTGCATAATTGCATGAATGTACAGGCGTTCCTAATAAAGTGCCTTGTGAGTGTAGTTAGTGTGGAAACGAACCTTCTGGATCTGGAGCAAATAAATCCCACTGTTCAGATCTAAAAAGGCTCCTGATGTTAATGAAGCCAAGCTGTTATAAAGCTAGAGCATGACCTCGCCAATGGCTGAGGCAGTCTGTACTCTGCAAGACACTCCACATAATGTTTAGTCTTTGTGTAACCCGAGTGGTTTTGATGACTGGCATTACACAAGGACATGTTATAAAACTACGAGAACACTGAAGATACCTTTTATGGGTCATGTGA
Source organism: Scorpiodoras heckelii (assembly GCA_028566435.1). Lineage (NCBI taxonomy): Eukaryota > Metazoa > Chordata > Actinopteri > Siluriformes > Doradidae > Scorpiodoras > Scorpiodoras heckelii. The sequence goes on from JAOVVH010000052.1 coordinate 12,494,006, forward strand.
TTGTACATTAACAGCACTAATAAAGACTTTTCCTAAGATTTTGTTCAGTGATCTACAGAAGATATTAAGATTTTAAGGCTTTTAATGTGTAAATGTTTAATGCTTTCTCTCTCTTTTTCCTCCATGTAGAAATAGTGAACACTGACATCTTTTTTTTTTTTTTAGAAGCTACAGCAAAGTGAAAATCTGCTGTTGAAATAAAAGGAACTCCATTTGCTTATTGCGTCTTCTTTAATGTTATGAAACAGATTTGAAAAAAGATGTGTATGTGAAATTCATCTTAGACCACTATTGTTAGCTATATATTATAGGACTGTGGACGGAAGAAGTTACCAAGCAAGGTGGCGGTGCTATTGTTTAGTGTGTGGCACACAGACGATATCAAGCCTCTGACACCTTTCACGAGCAGCACTTGCAGTGCTTATAGGTATTTAAGTTTGTGTGTGTGTGTGTGTGTGTGTGTGTGTGCGCGCGCAAGTGTGAGTCCAGGGTTTTGCAGAAGAATCTTTTTTATCAAATTGTTTTTCAACATTTCCCTTTTTCCCCCTTTTTTTTTATAAAACCACTAATCAACGTTTAGTGTGAAAATCAATATTAAATTGTTCAAGGTTATTTAGCATTACTTGTATCATTTTGTGTATGTGTGTATGTGGTGTGTGTGTGTGCGTGTGTGTGCGTGTGTGTGCGTGTGTGTGCGTGTGTGTGCGTGTGTGTGTGTGTGTGTGTGTGTGTGTGTGTGTGTGTGTGGTATGTGTGAACACCTTATATTCTGAGTTTTCACACCTATACAAAAAGAACAGGAAATGGGAGGGCTGAAAAGAGGAAGTGTGACCAGCGCGTGATTAAGCAAGATCACTGACTCTGTTCTACTCTTCCTTCCTCTTGCACATTCTGCCTCTTCATTATGTCTCTTTTGTGCTGTCCTTTTTTCCAGGCTTCATTTTGGCATTGTCTTTTCCTATATTTGTTTTCTTTCTTCATTGCTTCCATTTGCAATTTTGCATTCACGCACCACAGTCTTGCGTTTTCATCTCTTTTCTTACAGTTTATGGAAAGAGAGATTACATCTTGAATGTTTCCTCCTTCATGAAGTAAAGGGATTCTGCTTTAATTGAATTTCTTACCTCTTTCAACTTAATCTTCACTTAGTCATATTAAAGCAATAATTCAGTGACTACAGGAACCAATGAAAGACTGGCCAAGAGTGAGGGAAGTGTTTGGGGTTAAAGTTTGAGGATTCAGTATCACTTGGGCCTCATTTTTCTCCCCAAAATCACATTTTGAAGCTAAAGTCAGCATTTCCCTTCCTGCCTTCTACCACGTAACTCTAAGCGACAAACACGGCATAAGATCATGGCGCTGTATGTGAGTGAGAGAAATGCGGAGGCAGGGCTGGGTTTCCTTGGGTGAGCAAGAGAGGAAGTGGGGGATGCAAATGTTTTTGATTATTCTGCAAAAGCACAGGAAATCTCCCCTCTGAGAAAGAAGGAGAAAAATGGCAGAGGGCTTTGCTATTGTTGTCCCACTTTGTGCCATTCTCGATTTTGCAGCTTCCCTCATATCAGATCTGTACCTATGATTAAACCTTGTCTGTATTTGTGATGGTTTTCCTGCCACATACCAATGCAGCTTTCTTGGCATGAGTAACAAAAACAGCATGTCAGTTTCAGTGTCAAACTTGGGGGAAGTAAGTTGACAATGATCTTTGACACATGTTCACACTTTCTGTATTTCACTCATCATGCACTGGAAATAACTTCAACCATTATGGATGGATGAGATTTTATGAGAAAGTTCATTTGATTACCCAGCCAACAGACACAGGGTTTATTTGAAGATATGTGAATATATGATTGTGGTTCAGCAGCTTGAGCTCTTTTTCATTTGAGGATCAGCTTCATGTCTTTCTCTATAGTTTTCCTCCATTTTCCATTTGCAGTTGCCTCGTGCCCGTTCTCTTAAATGCCACCACGTTTGAACCATATCAGGAGATTGGCAAAGTAATTTAGTGACGCAGAGTGAAGATCTGAACAAGGCAAACATGGATCAAGTGTGCTGTGCTTTTTGCATGCTGTGCTGTGAAAATGTGCCCTGCTCTGTTTTTAAAGAATGTATCTGTTCTCAGTCACAAGTGTCAGTAAAGTTCATTCATGTGGGGAGATAGATATGAGAGCGAAAGAGACACTGAAAGAGAACAGGTGAGAGAGAGAAAGAGATAGAAACGGACACAGAAAAAGAGAGAGTTAGAAAGGCAAAGATGTAGAGATTTGAGGTGAAAAAGAGACAAAGAGAGACCGAGACACAGAGAAAGAATGAGACTTAGAGACAGAGATAAAGTGACAGACACAAAGACACAGAGATAGACAGTGGGAGAGAGACAGAAACACAGAAAAAGAAAGAGACAGAGTGACAGAGATAGAAAGAGACAGATACACAGACTCAAAAAGAAAGACATTGACAGTCACAGATAGGGGTGTGAATCTCTCAGCGTCTGGCAATTCAATTTGATTCCGATTCTTGGGGTCATGATTTGGTTCAGAATCGATTTTTGATTCAGGAACGATTTTTCTATTCAAACGGTCTATAAATTTTGTTTAAATTATGTGATTGACAAGATGAAAAGATGAAACAACAATGTAAACAAATAAAACATTTATTTAAAACAATACTTTTAGGTTCCTTACTGTATCAAATCTTTTTGCATCATTTTATTTTATTTTTTTCAACTTCTTTTAGCTCAGGGTGATGTCGCGCCAAATGGGCCCGTGCATTTGTCGTGTTTCTGAAGTACTTCAATTTCATTTTATACTCCTTGCAAACAATTGTGCTTATGTCAGTCTCTCTCTTCCCCGTGACATTGTAGAATCCAAAGTGTGCCCAAACACTGGCTTTTAGTGACGACAGGGCGGGCTGGATCACGCTATCCTCCTGCACCATGCTTCCTGCTCCATTCTAGCGGATTCCACTGGCTAACTAGCTTGCTGTACGGTGGCCTAGATGGCTTTCTTCTACGGTGGCTGAGTGGACACGTAATGCGATATGCAGTACGCTCAGTAGTAAAATAAAAAACTTAAATGCATTTTAAAATCAATTTTTGGGCACTGTGAATCGATTCAGAATCGCCAGGACTAGGAATCGCGATTCTTTAAAGAATCGATTTTTTTCAGCACCCCTAGTCACAGAGAAATAGAGACAGAGACAGACACAGAAATAAAGAGACATAGAGAGAGAAATAGAGAGATACATAGAGAGAGATGGAGACAGAGACAGGGTGAGACCCGAGACACAGAGAAAGAGGCACAGAGAGAGAGAGAGAGAGACAGAGGCAGAGAGACAGAGAGAGAAAGAGGTAGAGATACAGAGAGAAAAAGGCAGAGATACACAGAGAAAAAAAGGCAGAGATACAGAGAGAGAAAGAGGCAGAGATACACAGAGAAAAAAAAGGCTGCGATACAGAGAGAGGAAGAGACACAGATACAGAGAGAGAAAAAAGCAGAGATACAGAGAGAAAAAGGCAGAGATACAGAGAAAGACAGAGAGAGAGGGAGAGAAGGATGAAAACCAGTGCTATTCCTAACATGCCACAATAAAGTGAAGACCATTTTCTGATGTTCAGGGCACCAGGGTCTCAATTTAAAGATGCAAACAAAGATCTCTGTCGACATTTTAACCCTCGAGTTTTTCATTTTCTGCTCCCAGAGTGGAAGAGTTTGGTGCAGTAAGATCATTGGTGATAAAAATAATTGTATTGGTTGCTTGGTCATTTTTTTCCCTGCATTTTACTTGCTCTCTTTCACTCATTCAGTCGATGTTAGATGGATATACACAGGTATGCTCCAGAAGTGCTTTCCCTTTTCGTTAAACTCATGTTGATTGAATAACTATTTTCCTAAAAAGAGTCCAAATATGATGAAATATGTCAGCTTTCCTCAGCTTAATAATATCACCTGTCCTGTCAGGTAAGGGTGCAGCCACTGTCACACATTTTCCTGTACATTTTCCTATTCTTCCATTTCTTCCAGTGTCTGTGGGCTGTATTCAAAGTCAGCTTAGTAAGTTCCACAGTTACGTCATCATTTACGTGGGGAAAGTTCTCAGTATTCAGAGCTGGTTTACGCAGGTGCTTCGCTCGAATTTCTGGGCAGATCGTGTAGATTATGAAAATAACCTATGACCTAGCTACTTATTGTAAAAAAGGTGAAAAAGGTACTGAACAAGACAAAAACAGATTTATGAGCTGGGTGAACAGTAGTTTTTAAAAAAACATATCCAAAATGTGCTTCAGGGTGACTTATTGTGGGTACAACAGTTTGTTACCAAGTGGCACTGGATTTAATTCAACCCTTTGTGCTGATTTATGCACAAGAAAACACGGGCTTAAGTTCAACGTCCACAGACACACTTCTGTATTAGTGCATAACTCAGAGGTTACATTTGTTCAGACTTATTAATATCCAGTGAGGTGTGAATGAAGTCAGAATGATCACTCTGATTGCTCAGACTATACTCAGAGAGGGCCTCAGGCGCATGTGACCACATTTTTGTTCATAATTTCCACATGTCCAGCCATGCTGTCAATACAAATAACAAGTATTAGCCTTATCAATTCTCAGTGTGAAACATGCAGACCAGCCACAGGAAATCAGCTCTCACATGCATATTGTATTTAATAATGTTCTCCACCTAAATTTTTATCGTTACTATAAATGGTCTATTGTTTCAGCTTATTTGGCCTGATTATTGTCACTACACTTTATTTTTTACAGTACACACTGAAGTACCCACGGGATCTTGAAGGGAACATTGCATAGTCCTCACACTGATGTTTGTTGAGGCCCCAGCATTGAATTCAGATGTTACTTGAGGCAGTGTTGCATGCCTATAGTGTGAAATGATTCTTGCCAGCCAACACTGGTCACGTTCACCCAGAGTATTTTTACAGCCACATTGCTGTCTTACGTTTGAGATTTTGCAGGAATTCTTGTAGTCACAGTACACCCTTGAAAAGCTCATACATGAAAATCCAAACTTTGTTTCTACCTCTGAAATGCTATGACACATCTCACAAGCTCCATCAATTAAACCATGTTGAAAATCGCAAAATCGTGATAACTTGCCATTCTCATGGTGGAAACAAAGCTTCCATAGATGTCTATCGCTTTATATATGCACTGGAGGACACAACCAATGATGTGCATAGGTGGCGTTGCTATGTATTTTGTGGAGGCTCCCATACCAGTTTTTCTGGTACTTCAGTGTACATGCTGAACACTGTGGTACAGTGATGGTAGTAATGTGTGATAAATTCCTTCAAACTGAATCACATAGGGTTTTTTCTAGTGCTTTCATGCGATAAATCTTTTTAATCGCGTTAATTGTGGTTTTAATGCACGTTTTGATTTGCGTTGTACATGCATGTCGGCATCATAGTGCCATTGAAAATGAAAGAGAAATGACTTCTGAATGTTGCCTTTTTTTAATTATTCACTTGACTTTATTTGATAAAAGGGAAATATTAACGATAATTTGTCTTTTCGTTATTTTAAATAAAAAAATAGTTTTGTTCATCTGACACACTGATTAGAGTTGGAGTTTAATTAAAGGCATCGATTCGCCAATTTAAATTAGAGTAACGTGGCACGTTGCAACCGAAGAGTAAGATTATGTTCCAACCAAAACATATATTAAAAAGTTAAAATACATCACCCACAGTTCATAGGCGTTTCATCACATTTATTTCAAAAGTTCCTGAAAAGAGTCTGATATCGTTGTTTATCATGCTAAATACAGCCGAGTGCAGTGTCATCAAGGATGCTGTCCGCATTTTAGTGACCGAGTTCCCTATGAAGAGCCCTTGAGATTCTGTGCCCTGTGCAGTTGCGTAGGAAGCAGGGATACAGCTTAGGGACACTTGCGATTGGAATGCAGCCTAAAATGAGTAACGTAACGGTCAATTTCGGAATGTCTGTGTTCGCGAACGGCACCACTGGTTTGCATCATTTAACTAATTTGTAATCTGCGTTAAAATTTTTTGTGGCGTTAATTTTTTTAATCAAGATTAATTCTTTAATTAATTTGACAGCACTAGTTTTTTTCACAAATTGGTAAAACAGGTATTTTCGTTTAGCAGTGAAGATGGAAGTTCTGCGTTATTAAATTAATTTTTTCCCCCCGACATTTCCTGTGCTGCTCAAGATTATAGGCCTTCCTCCAAATGAATGGCTTTATTAATAGTAAACTCTTTGTAATTAGGGTGAGCTTTTTCCATCTCCTTTATTACACAGGGATGGAAAAGGATTTACTATTAATAAGGCAGAATGCACAATGGCTTGTCATGCCGCTTTTAGTTGTAAGTATGTATAACCCTGGTGAAGGCATTATGAGCCAATATAAGAGGTATTTATAGCAAATTGTATCAAAATAATTTGTAGGGACCTTGTGTCCATCAGTTTAAAAAAAAACCTTGTTCTAAATCTATAGCAGGTGTCAGGATCAAGGATGACACAATTTCATACTCTGTTTGCATACCGGCTCTCATTTTTTTCTCTTCTGTTTTCCATTTCAGAATATAAACTGTTGTTGTTTTTCATATTGTCTTAGTTTCAGTTGTTCTGAAATTCAAATAAGTGTGAGCATATTAAAGAGTGCATGTATTAATTAGAATTAGGCACTCACATCCTGCTACTCCTGATTAACCACGTGCAGTTTTTATGTATATCTGCATGAAACCCATATTTAGTAAAGATGAATTTACAAATATGTAGAAGAACAAGACATCTAGGTTGCATGCAGGAATATAAATGATAAATCTTATGGTTATAGAATAATCAAAGCACACAAGATGGATATGATATAAACATAACATAAACGATTTAGACTTTTTAGTTAATAACAGCAAGATGAGTATAAAAGCATGATGTTAAAATTCCAGTAAATGAATAGCTTAATGTTCTGTATTGTTAAACTGTTAAATAGGTTTATTATTCAGTTATTCATTTAAAGCCTATTAATCAGAACCTACAGTAACTAATATGACATGTATGTAGTTACAATAGTGAGGAATGTGCACCTGGACCCTGCAAAGTTAATGGCTTAAATGGATAAGAAAATGACGTAAATACAAAATGAAAGTGGATAAACTTTGTGTGTGTGTGTGTGTATGTGTGTGTGTGTGTGAGAGAGTGAGTGTGTGAGAGAGAGAGAGAGAGAGAGAGAGAGAGAGAAAGAGAGAGTTACATAAAGGCATCATAAATTAAAAGTGTTACTTAACAGTTATAAATTCCTTTCAGCTTAGGCCTCATTGGATGAAGACATGTACTGACATTGTTAAACATGTAAAGAAGAAGTCTATGAGCCACACACACACACACACACACACTTACGTACTTAATGCATATGTATGTGTAACATTGCAACACTGCATGCAATAACACAGATGGTGTCTCACTGACACACACATTCACAATGTGCTCATCTGTTCTTTGACATATTCTCTCTGTCTCTCACACACACTCACACACACACACACACACACACTTTCACATAGAGGTTCTGATGCATGCTGCTGGTCCTGAGTTGAAGTTGAAGATGTGTTTCATCAGTCTGCAATTTCCAACAGTCTGTGAGCTTCCCTCTCACTCGCACTTCACACTTGTGTGTGTGTGTGTGTGTGTGTGTGTGTGTGTGTGTGTGTGTTTTCAAGAGCACAAGTTTATTTTTGCGTGCACGCCTATCAGATGTGGTCAGAAGAGTTGCAAGGGAATGTTAGCAGCCAGAATGTGCAACTAATGCAGAGCTAAAAGCACTGAGGCAGAATTATCCTGTGTGCTCATCATCAAAATTAAAAATCCCAGTCAGCTGTGATTCAAATCCCCTTAATACTTAAAGACAGCCAGTCACGTGTGTGTGTATGTAAATACACTTGAGTGCGTGTTGCCTGTCTTTCACTGGAAAGACCAAAACTCTCACTCCTGATGCAATACATAATCTTATGAAGTAATGTTCAGAGTCCAGTGTGTGACTCTGATTATGGGGTCTTGGCTGTGCGTTTGCTGTAAGAAGAGAACAGGCGTGCCGGTTGTCACTCTTGAGCCAGTAGCTGATCTAGACCATTAGAGCATTATTACTCCACACGCTGTCCTGCTTTCCTACAGGACTCGTCTTATACACCGTGATGATAGCCGAGGATAGTTTCCTTATTACGATTAAAATCGACTTACACAGAGCAGTTATGCAGAAATGCAAGCTGTAAAATAATCAGCACAGGTTACTTTTCTGTTGTTTATTAAGAAACTTATCTGATTGCACAGTGGTTTGGTTTTAGTGGTTGAAACACAGAACTTTGTTTGACTGTTTCTGATCGTGGTAAAACAGCAGCTAAGCCGAAATGTGCTTCTGTACTTCTCTGAACAGATATACCACATGGAAGTGCTGAGCAGTGTGGCTTAAACACACTGCTAACTCTGTGTGTGTGTGTGTGTGTGTGTGTGTGTGTGTGTGTGTGTCTGTCTGTCTGTCTGTCTGTCTGTCTGTCTGTCTGTCTGTCTGTCTGTCTGTCTGACAGAAAACCAGTTCTCTTCAGAGACACAAAGACCTCCATAATAACTGGGTTGTAGTGGTTAGATATACAAGTCTGTCTGTCTCTGTCTCTGTCTCTGTCTCTCTCTCTCTCTCTCTCTCTCTCTCTCTCTCTCTCTCTTGCTCTCTCTCGTTTTCTCTCACGCTCTCTCTCTTGCTCACTCTGTCTCTCTCTCTCCCCACAAGGGTAGGACTATCTGATATTTATGCCATTTCACTGTTCCCCATAATGAAAGTGTTTTTTTTTTAAAGAATTTCTTTTAATTACTATTATAAATATTACTAAGGTTAATGTTAGGGTTAGGCATAGTGTATCTGTCTGTCTGTCTGTCTCTGTCTGTCTGTCTCTGTCTGTCTGTCTCTGTCTGTCTGTCTGTCTGACAGAAACCAGTTCTGTCCAGTGACACAAAGACTTCCATAATGACTGGGTTACAGTGGTTAGATATATAGGTTTCACTCTCTCACTCTCTCATTTTCTCTCTCTCTCTCTTTCTCTTTCTTTCCATCACTCTTTCAGGCTCTATTTGTCTTTCTCTATCTCTGTCCGTCTCTCTATCTGTCTCACTCTTAATCAGACACCCTCTACTCTTTTTTGTCTCCATCTGGTTGACTGGGGGGAAGAATGGGGGGAAATCTGATCTCCCTGATTTTGACCATGGAATGGTTATTGGTGCTGAATAGGCTGTTTGAGTATTTCTATAACTGCTGATGTCCCGGGATTTTCGCACACAGCAGTCTCTAGAGTTTGGTGCGAAAAACAAAAAACATCATGGAGTGACCGTTCTCTAGGTGGAAATGTCTTGCTGATGAGAGAGGTCAGAGGAAACTGGCCAGATTGGTTCATGCCAACAGGAAGGATACAGTAACTCAGATAAGCACTTTTGACAACTGTGGTGTGCGGAAAAGGATCTCACAATGCACAAAACATCAAGTCTAGAGCTGGATGAGCTACAACAGCAGAATTTCACATTGGGTTCCACTTCTGTAAGCCAAGAACAGGAATCTGAGGCTACAGTGGGCACAGGATCATCAAAACGTGACATTTGAAGATTGGAAAAAGACCAGGCGATTTTATTTATTTCTAATCTACAGCTGTCCTGTTTTAGTGAGTCTGTGCCCACTGTCGTGCTCAGTGAGTATGTCTATCTCTCGGTCTCCCTCTCTCTCTCTCTCTCTCTCTCTCTCTCTCTCTCTCTCTCTCCTGTACCTGTACTCTGATTTTCTCACATCCATTCATTTAATTATTAATTCCTCTCTTCATGTCTGTTCTTTCTCTCTCTCTCTCTTTCTCTCTCTCTCTCTCTCTCTCTCTCTCTCTCTCTCTCTCTCCCTCTCTCTCTGTCAGCCTTGATGAATAGATCTTCATTTGGCCCCTCATCGCCATACTCGAATTAAATTGGGAAAATGAGACCCTGATTGATTTTCTTACGCACAGATGGGTCTTGCTTTTAGCAAGTGTGTCAGGGGTGAGTGTGTATGTGCTGTCAGTGATGTACATGGCTACTGTCTGGTCTGGGACAGGATAGGGAGGAAGAAAGGAGTAAAGAAAATACAAGATTTAATAGTGTGCAGTTGCTTTAGTATCAGTACTGTATTGGTAATGCTCTATTTAGATTTCTAATGGAAAACAGTGCTATGAGATATATAATGACAGGAAACACAGTTTACACAGTTTTCCTCTTTACCCTCACTCAGCCAAACTGTTTCTGAAGTTCTTTAAAAGTTGGAGCTATGATGCTAATGTTCTTAATAAGTAAGGAAGCCTTATAGGTACTAGTTTAGCATCATGCAGGCTGCATGCTCAAATCTTACACACTGTGCCACAGCCATCCATGGCCTGGAGTCCCTGTGCTCTGCACTAACACTAATGAAACAAACCAATCTTGGCTTCTGTGAGCTTGTGTATGTGCAAGAGGGAGCTTAGCACTTTCCTCTGAGTGGTGCAGGGGCTGGCTTCATTTGGCACAGAGACTCACGAGCTAGGCTTCACCCTCGCCGGTGGCTGTTGTGTGAGAAGAGAGTGCTAACAAGTGGGTGGGAATAACAATGACAGTAAATAACATGGTACAAATAAAAAGTGATTGAGATGGCAGTGCAGTTCCAGTTCATTCTTGATGTGCTTTTATTCATTTTTTTATGACGGGTAAATATTATTTCTCAGCTAAACTTTGCCTTTTAAGGTTAGTTTGTAATAATCTTGGCATGCAGTTTGCATGATGATAAACTGGTCTATAGAATTGTTGTGTACTTGTTACCTACTTTATCCTCGGAGCTCCAGTGCAAATTTCAGGAGGCAAACTTCAGACACCAAACATGTTTTGAGTGATCAACTAGATCAAGAAAACTGCATTTTTTGGCCAGATGTTTCCTGTAAAGTTTAAATTTAAACCCTGTGCTGTTTAACTAAATGCTTGGCTTATATTGTCTCAACTGTAAATCATATAGGATTCTGAGAAAATCTAATACGTCCAGTGGGTTCATAGTCAGGCTTTGTGATTTCACAGCCTCATCATTCCTATTAATGTGTGTGTGTGTGTGTGTGTGTGTGTGTGTGTGTGTGTGTGTGTGTGTGTGTGTGTGTGTTTGGTGAATGAAGACCCTCTGGGAGCTGCGTACTATCCCCGATCTCCTGTTTGACAGGTCATTTATCACAGCAGAGGAGCTGTACATTCAGTAATGGCTGAGTGGCTGGGTGCATTTTGAACTCACTAATATTTGTATTTCTGTTTGGCAGAGATGCACAGTTCCGTCCCTGCGTGTGTATGTTATCCATCTGTATTTGTAAATCACAGTGCCAGGCGTCTGGCCAACTCGCACCAAAAGCACTGGTCATGCCGATTTCTTGTCATGCCACTACGAAACAGAGCTCAGGAAAGTGTTGCACAGAATATTTTCAAGTTTAGGATGATAAACCTGCTGCTACATGTTCGGTAATGCTCAGGCATCCACGCAAACACACACACACACACACACACACACACACACACACACACACACACACACACAAACACACACACATATTCATGCAGCCTTAAAGCTCCAGTTAGGGGAGGTTTTGTTTGTTCATCTGTGAGGTGTGTGTTCACCTGATTCAGGATACAGGACAGGCTGGTTAAACACAGCAGGCATGCCTTTAACATGACCTACACAGTGATGTTGTTAACAGAGGTGTGTAATAATGTGCGGGTTATGAAGGTGTTTAAATAAGAGAAGCTGCTGGTCTCTTTGCTTCACAATGAGGGCTTGTATCCTTCATTATAACATGCTTAAGTGCACTGCACTTTTCTTTCTGCTCTATTATCAGCATTAAAACACACACACCACATACACACACACACACACATACATACACATACACACACACTTACAGATTATCACCATATGGAAGATATCACTGATTTGTTGGGGTGGTGTGTTTTGAGAAGCTTAGGGTCGACGACACGCTTTGGTCCATGCGTACAAACTCACTTTCACTGTGTGTGTGTTGGCTCTTGTAGTTTTGGTTCGTGTTGTTGTCATAGGAACGCAAGAAAAACCTCTAGCTGCCATGGTGACCCAATGAAAAGTATGTTTAGGTGAGTTTGTATCTTCACTTAAACAAAAAAGTGGATGAAACAAGGAAAGATCTCTCTCTCTCTCTCTCTCTCTCGCTTGCTCGCTCGCTCGCTCGCTTGCTCTCTCTGTCTCTCACTCTTTCTCTCTCTCTCTCTCTCTCTCTCTCTCTCGCTTGCTCTCTCTCTCTCTGTCTCTCACTATCTCTCTCACTCTTTCTCTCTGTCTTTCTCTCTCTCTCTCTCTCTCTCTCTCTCTCTCTCGCTTGCTCTCTCTCTCTCTGTCTCTCACGATCTCTCTCTCTCTATCTCTCTCTCTCTCTCTCTCTCTCTCTCTCTCTCTCTTTCTCTCTCTCTCTCTGTCTCTCACTATCTCTCTCTCACTATCTCTCTCTCTCTGTCTCTCACTATCTCTCTCTCACTATCTCTCTCTCTCTCTCTCTCTCTCTCTCTCTTTTCCTCTGTCTCCCTCCCCTCCTTTCTCTTTCTCTCTCTCTGAAACACACATGCTTGTCCTACTATCCTTGTAAGGACCTTCCATTGACATACTTATTAATACAGCTATTTAATTTTATGCTAGATCTAACCCTTACTTTAACTTGGATGCCAATAAGAAAACCTTTATGCTTTTTTAATGAAAATAAAAGCAGGTTTTCCTTATGGGGATCAGGCAGATGTTCCAACAAGATCAAAAATGTCAGACATTCCTATCCAAGTGCCAGACATAGACAGTTTGACACCTGAATGATTTTTTATAAACTTCTTGAGCCAACTCCTCAATTTCCACTCATGATCACGAAGATCCGTCCCCAGGATCTATGGTGTCCTCTATAGAGTGCTCTGTAAAATGAGTGAAAGGAGGTGCTTCTAAACACAAATCACATTATATTAGAAGTGTATTGGAATTCAGTTTCCCAAATGGGGATCTCTGAGACTTAATGCACTTTTGTTAAGGCCATTGCTTAATCCAATTTTGATGTTCTACATCTATATGTTGTGGTTTTAATGTACGGGTAAGCATTTAAAAAATCAACTATTTCCCCTTTAAGTCACTGATAACAGAAGAGTTTACAGCAATTTCTCTGAATCCCGCTAGCACACATTCCTATTTTCAGTGCATACACATGAGGAAGAAAGAAACAAAAAACAAATAAATTTTTCCCACATAGTTTACCCAGTATGTGTTAAGTAAATTAATTATAGATAGTGAACATGTAATGTGTACAGATAGAAAGTCATGTTACCTCTCTCCCTCCCTCTCGCTCTCACTCTCTCTCTCTCTCTCTCTCTCTCTCTCTCTCTCTCTCTCTCTCTCTCTCTCTAGTAGATACTTTGAATAAGGTCTGATTAAGGTCTCTGTCTCTACTCACTTTCTCTCACCTTCATTTTTCTCTCCTCCTGTCTCCCACTCACCTCTTTTATGTCATTATCTTCCCATTGTCTCTTTAGAGCTTTTTTTAAATCCTCCGTTTATTTCTGTTATTCATTTAATAAGATCCCTCTCTCTCATAGCTTTTTCCACAATTAATTCAGGCTCTTTGTCGATCCTTCATGTCTCTACCACTCTACCTTGTTCTGTCTTTCTCACTCTGCTGGTGAAAGTTTTAAGCACTATAAAAGCCTGTCAGTCTGCCCGCATTCACTGATTACTACAGTCACATTCATACTGAATTTACAAGAACAGACTTGGAGCAAGGACCAGGGTTAAGTGAACAGACACACACACTCACACACAATTACACACACACATACACACATATATACACACACATTTGCTCACAAACATACAAATACACACTCACACACACACTCACACACGCACTAGCCAAAACTGCTTTGTTTGTTTGTTTGTTTGTTTGTTTTACAAAAACTGCAGCTTGTATTTAAAAATGTCTCTGGAATGTCCTTATAAGGATAGCAAGACAAGTGTATGTGTGCATGTGTGTGCGTGTGTGTGCGTGTGCGTGCGTGTGTGTGCGCACATTTGTGTGTGTGTGTGTGTGTGTGTGTGTGTGTGTGTGTGTGTGTGTGTGTGTGCGTGAGTGCGTGCGTGTATATGTGTGTGAGTGTAGGACAGAATTACTCAGTTTGGTTGTTGGTCAAATGTAAAGTTTCAGGAAACCACACCCCTTCGTAGTCATATCAAAACTCAGGACATATAGTTATTCACTCGCATAGCTGACTTATATGAAACTCACAGACAAAATTTACTGAAAAACTGAAACTGAATAACTTATAGTCATAGCACACACACTTCATTCTCTTCATTGAAGTCTAACATGATCTAACCTCTAATTTAATTGGGATTATTAAAATTAAGTGTGTACACAACTACAGTAATTCATTTTGAACCCCAGCCAACACCGTTTTTAGCTTTAAAATCATTTTGTCGTTGTACTCCAACACGTGATCTCTTGCTAAATTGCTGGTAGCTAGTTAGCATTCTACCTAATGCTGCTTAGTAGCCTGCTGTGATATTTGACTAGCCTCCACATGCCCAGTAAATGTTAAAGATGATCAAATATAGCATGTTTTATCATTGAGACAGCATTTTAAACCATTACAAAATAATCTGTGTATTATGTTATATGAAGAAATGGTTTAGAGTGAGTTACAGATATCACTACAGCTTCATCTATATCAGAAATACTAGCTAACTTGTTGCTAGCACAGTACTAGCACACTTGTTACTTGTAGATAAAGTGTCAGAAATTGTGTTGTCATATTTTCATTCCTGTACAAACAGTAGCTAAATACATAAGTCATGTTTTTGTTTATTGTTAGCATTCGCTAAGGTAGCTAGCTAACTTAGCGTGCAGATTCTGTGGGAAAATGTTTCACAGTTCCATTATAGTATGTTAAGATTATTGAGCCTGATTCATGACATGATTTTTAATAGAAAAATATGGTATATATTGAAAGCTGTGGTAACAAATTTGATTCAAGTACTACTGTATGAGTAGGTTTAGCCCCACTAGAGGAGATAACCTTTTAAAAGAAAATCACAGTTTCTGTGTTCAGGGATACTTGAATGTGTCATCCATGGACTTGCTCTTTTCTCTCTAGGGTAGACTGTCAGTAATGTGTAAGTAAATCTGTGTGTTTTAGAATACAGCCTGCGTCGTGCCACATTAAGGGCACCTTGTGGACAAAGCTAAGAAGTGCAGTAGTCGTAGAGGCTTTTATGTGAGCTCGTAGTTCGTAGTCTGACATGAAATCTGCCCCAACTGTTTATTTTGGCAAAATACTAATAAAATATTCAGTCAGTGATGGCTACGGAGTATGACGTCGAAATGAGATGATGCATTGGTGCATGAGATGATTTCACATAATCTACAAAGCCTGTAGTAGCACAGAGATAGGACACACACACGTTTGTCTTGCTGTACTTGTGAGGACTTTCCACTAACATAATTATTACTGCAGCTAATTAATGTTATGCCTAACCTTAACCTTAACTATAAGCTCAGTAATGAAATGTAACGAATCTACAAAAAAACCCGCTTTCTTTATGGGGACCAGCAAAATGTCCCCACAAGGTTGAAAATATCAGATATTCCTATTCTTGTGTGGGCAGTTTGGTTAGATATAAAATGTATAAAAACATGGCACACACACACACAACATACACGCACACGGTCATGTCATGCTATACTTGTGAGGACTTTTCATTGACATAATTATTAATGCAGCCAATTAATGCTATGCCTAACCCAAACATTAATATCAGTAAAGAAAAGGCAATTTTTTGGGCTCTTTTATTTTTTTAATTATTTTATTTTTGTAAAAATATTACAACAACAAAAAAAAACACTTATGGGGACCAGCAACATGTACCCACAAAGTCAAAAATATCAGATATTCCTACCCTTGTGGGGACACAAAGATATTAAATAAGGTATACACACACACACACACACACACACACACACACACACACACATTTCTGTGTGAAGATAGCTTTTCTGTCAGATTGCTATGCCTCTGTCAGTTGCAGGAACGGAACAGACAGATGGAGATGGAGAGATCTCTCTGACGGTGCTTTAGGAAGACGCTTTAAAGACAGATAGATGAGAGATAAGCGTAAGAGATTGTGAGAGAAAAGTAGAAAATGGAGTGCAAAATGGAAGGAAAAATGGAGCGTTGTGGGAGACTGATGGTGTTATTTTCTCACTTGTTTAATGTGGATAGCTTGGCAGGGAATGTGAAGTTTCTCACCACAGCTATTTCTACCCCTCACACTGCATTATAATCAGACCCATTGCAACACATACACACCTCTCTCTCTCTCTCTCTCTCTCTCTCTCTCTCTCTCTCTCTCTCTCTCTCTTTCACTCACACACACTCTGTCTCTCACTCATCAATTTCACTGTCATGCTTTATTTAGAAATCACTGTGTAGCTTCAAATACAGCGATCCTACAACTGTAACATTTACACTGAGATGAAATATTATATTTCAATGGTACTGGTATTCCAGTAAGCATATCTAATATTGTACTTATTTGTTCTGCCCTGCAGAGTCTTCAAGAAGTCCAGCCCCAACTGCAAGGTAATGTTTCTTGAATGTCTATGTGTGTACACATGATAGCATCTTCCCATTCTCACTGTTCTCTCTTCTTCTCTCTTTCTCCATTATTTAGTCCTTTTGTGTAAGCCATCTGTTCTCTGTCTCAGTGTTTCTGTGTATGATGGAGAGTTTTGTGTGAGAGAGGAAGATGTTTTTTGTGATCTCACTCGGTCTGGCAGGGTCATCCGCAGGAAGGGTGTGGAGTGGCTTGGGGTCAGTTTAGAATGATTCAGACGTTTTGTTGTTTAACTGTGTTGTGTTATGTGTGTGGTGAACAGTCTCCAAGAGGAACAGTACCAGTCTGATTTGCTTCCTACTTGAATGTTTGTATGACATCAAATGACTTGTGTTTTTCTCCTTCTAGCTTACAGTCTACTTGGGCAAAAGGGACTTTGTGGATCATCTAGATCATGTTGATCCAGTTGGTGAGTCTGAAAGAGTTTGTTCTGAAAAAAAAAAGTATCTTTTAGCAATCACATTTTCTTTAGCAACACCTGCATTTGCAGATCAACAGTCTCGTGAGCATTTACAATAGTGACATCGATTAGCTGAAGTCTTAACCATTTAGCTTGTTTTTTCACTGGTTGTTTAATTTAGTAATTGTTAATAATTTAGTGCACAAATCAAAACTTTGGAATTATCTTGTCTATTTTGGCAACAAAAAAAGGTTAATGTTATGCTCTGGAAAATAAATGAGAGTCACACCCTCAATTACGCTCAGTAGCTGTTTATCCTGGTCAGGGTTTCAGTGAGTCCCGAGCCTATCTCAGGAATTCTGGGTTTGATATGACAGTACACCCTGTCATGATGCACGGGTCAACCCATATCCCGGGGGTTGACCAGGTTTGGGTAAGCTTACAAGAAAAATACTGCAGGTTAGGGAGAGATGGGTCAAACAGTGACAAAGCAGCATTATGACTAGGTTATAAATTACTAACAGAAACTTTTCACAGTTGGTGGGTTGCAGGTTTGCAGGTCAGGTGTGTTGATTAACACATATTTTTCCTGTGTTGGGCAGTGCAGTCTCTCATAACACGTCGGGTGGGTGCAGGTATTAAAAAAATCCTGACCTGTGCATCACTGACACCCTGAATATATGGCTCCTGCTGTATGAGAGATATTTTATACCAAAATATTGCTGACAAGTAGAAATTACTATATAGGTAAAAAGTTTATCTGGGCTCCTGAGTGGTGCAACAGAAAAGTGTTTGTCTGGTCGTCCGGGGATCATGAGTTCAAATCCTGATGATGCCATTGCTATCTGTGGCAAGAGAGCAAAAACATCCACAAGTCCATCGCTGACATCTTTGACCTCATGTAGGCAGAAGGGAGCGGATTGCGCTTTCCTCTGTGTGTGTTAATTGACGCAGCATGAGCAGAAGTCCAGAAAGGTGTGGTTGGGGTTTCACGTGTCTCAAAGGAAACGTGTTCACAGGCGAGAATTGGCCTTTTACTTAAACTTTTTTCCCTCAATCTGTTTGATCTTTATGAGGTCTGCATATCATAATCACAGAAATGTCAGATGGAAACCTATAATTCCAAGATCTATAAAACTCAGAACATGGTAGCTAATGTAAATGTACCGGTACTCCAATAAATGCTCATGTCTGTGCTATAAACATGGATTTAAACTTAAGTCTTGTATTATTTTAATCTGCATTCTTCTGAGTGTGGATCATTTCTTGTCAGACTCAGTGTAAACCTGCAGACTTTCTTGTCCCTTGAAGTGCTTCACGGTCATCAACATGCATTAGCAGGACAGGTTCATGTTATCCTTCACATGTGATATAATCTGACTTTGGGATCAGTAATACATTTTATTTTCTTCAACACCTCTTCTCATCACTGATGTGCCTGTGTCTCTCACTGTTGCCATGGCAGCAAATCTAAAAGAAACCAATTTAGGTGCATTAGAGAGATATGGGAGTTTCACTAATGAAGGTGATTATAATGTATCTGAATGTGCAATGAAGAGTTTGAGTTCTAAGTCTCAGGTTTTGTAATTATCACCTTTTTACAAAGTGATTGTTGTAATTGTTTTCTCCTTCACTGAAACACAGTGTGCCAGTGTGTGTGCACTAATGTGGAGCTGGGAAACAGCAGGTTTTGTCTGAGCACAGATCTATTTAGCAGTTAGGCTGTGAGAAGTGAAGCATGAAGTAGACTTGGGGAAAAAAAGAGTTTAATTTAAGTTCTTTCTATCTCCTGGCATTGTATACATTTATTAACACTTGTAACAGCTTGAAGTTTAGATTGTGTCCTGTCTGTTGTAAGATGATTAGGATAAAAGGGTTCACTGTAATTATGCAGCCAGACATTTGTCAAGCCAATGATATGTCCATTAGGTGGATTAATTTACCACTTCATTTATCATTTATCATTTTGATGCTCTTTGACCAAGGAGAATGTGCATCAGTTAAATGTGTTTGTTGGGCTGAATTTATAATGGAGTCAGTGTGGCCTAGACCTTCCAAATACACAGAAGACACTGACATGCCTTTACCTTCTCCCAATCAAACCCACCCTTTCTGCCAAAATGATGTGTGTCCTGTGGGTGGCAAAGCTGTACAGCTCTCTTCTGGCTGTGGGCGGAGCTTCTTTCTGGGCCAGAACAGATGAACAGACAGATGATATGATCAAACTACTAAGATCTATGGCATGACATGCCTTCTTTTACTTGTGTTTGTAGCCTGACGGATAGAATAATGATTAAATAAATTGTCCATCGATTTCTACATGTAATATTTTGGATTATTAGTCTTATATATTAGATGGTCTGGAAAAATCATATTATGTGTTGCTGTGACTGTATTATGTCAAAGAGCCAAAAAGGTGAAAAATATAACATACTTTGACACCTCAACTCTAAGACACTATAAATAAGCTTATATTTCACAGAAACAATGTGAAAATATTAATATTTGTTCAGTCTTGCCTAGATGGACTTGATGTTTTGTATGGACTTTAACAAAGATATTGAATGTAAGACTTTAATCAAGTTGATAAAAGTTGACTCTCAGAATGTCCATAATGCTCCTGCACCACAGTCAGAGTGAAATGTTTAAATGCACTTTTTGCCTTTTTCACTTTTAGAAGCAGACACATTTTACTTGTCGTTGGGATACATGCAAAAGGCAAATGCATTTTAGCTCAGGAAAGTCTTTCAGGACTTTATATAGTTAAAAGTGTCTAACATTTCACAGTGTGAAGCTTTTTCCAAGCAGCCACCAATATAAATGCTTTGAAGCATCACACTGTTACCATAGTGTTGTATAATATGAAACATGTAAGTTAATTCATCATGGCTTGCTTTGTTGTTCCATGTGACCACTGTGCTTCTGTGGGACACTTTGACTATAAATTGAACCTGTTATTATACTTTATATGAGAGCATATATCAGAGCATATTGTTTCTGTTATGCAGGACTAAAATAAATCAATAAATGTTTAAAGACACTGGGTCTAATGTGAGAATAAATTAATATATATTGTGTGTGTGGGGTTAATTGTGTTTAATGATCAGTACTGTTATGAATGTCATTTTGATTCATTTTTGCGATTGGTGTTATAAGTAGAGTGTTTCTCAGACTCAAGTTTGTAGCACTGAATGGCGAGAAAAATTGCTTTCTGAAAAGCTTTTTATAGTTTTTACAGTTTATGGGATATACTGCTGTGCTCACTTGTTCCCTTCTCTTTTAGATGGAGTACTTTTGGTTGACCCAGAATACCTTAAAGACAGAAAAGGTGAGTGAATTCATTTTCATGTCATTAAAAAGATTCAGGTATCCATTTGCCTAAACGTCTCTCGTGACATATCTAAATTTGCATCTTGTTTTTTTTTTTAAACTTGATCCTTCTCTCCTCACTTCCTGGTCAGTGTTTGTGACTCTGACGTGTGCATTTCGTTATGGCCGAGAGGATCTGGACGTGTTGGGATTGTCTTTCAGAAAGGACCTTTACATCTCCACCTTCCAGGCTTTTCCTCCACTGCCTGAGGAGCGCAAACCTCTCAGCCGCCTGCAGGAGCGCCTGCTCAAAAAGCTCGGGCAGCACGCACACCCCTTCAACTTCACTGTAATTACTACTCCTGTTCATCTTATTCAGCTGACTGCGTAGCAATCTAACATATTATTATTAACCTTTGAATGCTTCTTATTCCTGTTGGATTAGTACAATATACTACAAATTACATTACAATCATTATCCCATACTTGAAACATGGTGACTCATGTAAGGAATTAAACATGACTGGGCATGCTATTATAGGAAAATTATCAAAATATATGAAAATATCAGTGATGTAATTCCTGTTACACCACCCCAGTGTCTTATGTCATTTAAAACATGGCATACCTTTTATTTCTTTTTAGTGACATTTAATGCTGTGGAATATTTCTGAAGCAATTTGTTTCCTTATTAGCCTTTTTTTTTTTCCTCTCAATTTTAAATTTAATAAATTCATAATGCAGTTTATCAACTTAGTGTCAAAACAGTCGACAAAATCATCTGCCTTTGCCATAGTGGGAAACATACAGTTCGAGCTTCACGTAAGCCTACTACAGAGTGCTAATACTGGAGGCTCCTTTCCATTAATGCTAAATACACTGGGGCTAAAGTTCATTTACAAGCATTTTTCCCTGAAAGTCAATAAATATCTGATTCACATCAGTGTTTTTGATGCCTCGAGCAAGCTTCTGTTATGTTTTTGCATAACAAGTTCTCCATTCACTTTTGGTAGAAGGAAATTGGCGCAGCACATAGGGACTAGGCTGAAAAATTTCCCTGTTCCTTGATAAAACTGTTTTGTAAATGAAAAATCTTCTACATCTAGATTTGTTTTTGATGTTACATGCGTGCTGACTGTCACTGAGATATTGTTTAGTCTGTATGCTGTTTTATTTTAGATCCCTCAGAATCTTCCCTGCTCAGTCACCTTACAGCCAGGACCAGAGGACACAGGCAAGGTAAAGACACACACACACACACACACACACACACACACACACACACACACACACACACACACACACACAGTCATGTGGGCTTTCTGACCTTACACTTTTGTCACTACTAATATATTCTTACTTTTCCTTCCTAAGGCATGCGGTGTAGACTTTGAGATCAGAGCTTTCTGTGCCAAATCTGTGGAGGAGAAGATTCACAAGAGGTGCAGCACTTTATATCTTTGTTCTCATGGACTTGCTGAGCACAGTGTAGTTTGTGTACTTCTTGGTGTATGTGGGTGTATATGCCCTGCAGGCACTGTAAATAAGAGCATGGCTATGACCAGTGTGGTTATTATTTCATATTTTTGATTGTAGTAATAAGCAGACTGTCAAGCTCTGTGTATGTTTGTGCATGTGTGTGTGCAGAAACTCAGTGCGGCTGGTGATCCGTAAGGTGCAGTATGCTCCAGAGAAGCCAGGACCACAGCCTATGGTGGAGACCACACGCAGCTTCCTCATGTCTGACCGCTCCCTCCACCTGGAGGCTTCCCTCGACAAAGAGGTGTATAAATGTCCATGGAAACGTACATGTTCATTCACATGGTTGCCATTGGTTAAAAGTATTTTCCAGGATGGTTGATGTTTGCATGCATAATTTGCATATGGATACATATTTCCATGCTGTACAAGAGCATGAGTAGTCACACCTATGCAGAGAATACATCCTGAGGCAAATGTTGGATTTTTACCCCACGTTAGAATTGTGGTAGTTATAATTTGAGGCTTCAGAGAGGCTCATCGGTGCTGTTTAGTGTGAGACAGAATTCAAATTTTGTTTGATGTCATACAGTGGTGTTGCAATACAATACATTCTGCAATGCAGGATAAAATAAACCTTGCCTGAATAGAGCTGATATAAAAGTTTAAATACCACATTAAAATGGCAGAATTTTTTGGTATAAAAAAGAAGCATCATGCCAGAACCTTTTTCAACTTTTATTGTGAAACTGTAACAAATAAAATTCCAAGGCATTGGATATACCATGAAGCACTGCAAAGACAATAATCAACAAGTGGAGAAAATATGGCACAACAGTGACATTACAAGAACAGGATGTCCCTCTAAAATTGGTGAGAAGACCAGGAGAAAACTAGTCAGGGAGGACACCAAAAGTCCTACAGCAACATTAAAACAACCGCAGCAATTTCCTGTATTCATCGTATGTCTGGGCTATGGGGTAGTGTGGCAAGACTAAAGCCTTTATTAAACAAAAAAATCCCAACCCATCTAAAGTTTGCAAAAAATCCAATCCAAAAATCCAGAATCCAATGGCATAATGTGTTCTTGTCTGATGAGACCAACTTTTTTTCCCATAATACCAAAAGATATGTTTGGCACAAAAGAAAGAAAAGCACATCAGCAAAAGAACACCATCCCCACGCTGAAGCATGGTGGTGACGGCATCATGCTTTGGGGCTGCTTTTCCTAAGCTGGACCTGGGGCTTTACGCAAGGTGGAGAGAATAATGAACAGACAATGACATGAGGCACAGCAGCAAATCAACAAAGAAATGGCTTCACCAAAACGAGATCAAGGTTTTGAAATGGCCCAACCAGAGCCCAGATTGAAATCCAGTTGAAAATCTGTAGGGTGACCTGAAGAGGGTTCTACAAAGGAGATGACTGAGTTAGACTGCTTTTGCAAGGAAGAGTTTCTAAGTCGAGATGTTTCAAACTGACTGATTCTTACCCAAGAAGATTGAATGCCATGATAAAATCTGTAGGTGCTTCATCTAAGTACTAGTTTATGTGTGCACACTTACGCAACCAGGTTATTGTACTTTTTCTCTTTTTTTCCTAAAACAATTCTTATTGTTTTTCACTTTAATTTATAGGTTACAATGAAGGTAGAAAAGGTTCTGACATTATTTATCTGAGATTTTAACTGGGGTGTGTAGAATTTTTATATCCACTGTATGTGCCTTAAAGGACCATTTATTAAAGCATTCAACATGTTAAAAGTATAATAACAACGTTTATAATGGGACAGTGTAGTTTTGATACATGATGCATTCAGAAGCTTAGCAGAATATAATTAAACAAAAGCTGTGTTTTCAAATGTAAGGAAATGAAACACTTACTAGTGGCCAGGCTTTCACTCATGTGACTGCATGCTACGGCTTTTAATTTCCCATGCTGATGTTAGCAGGTGCTGTCAGTATATCTTAACTTTCACAGGTTTGCTGACTTCATATATGGGTTTTAGGCCGAAAGTTGTCATTCCAGTAATTCTGACGTGGCATCATAGCGTTGTCCTAGTGCTCGTAGTAGTTGTAGAAAAATAAAACCTTGTACATTCTGTTCTTTGTGTTTTTCCCCATGTAAAATCACAATGTGTACCACCTCTTGGGATTAACACTTCCATATTGGGATTAACATTTCCATAACGTTTTATTACAACTCATGCACCTGTGTATTCAGTTTTTCTAAACTCCTTTTCCTCTGTACTCACTCTCTCAGCTCTACTACCATGGAGAACCCATCAGTGTCAACGTCCACGTCACCAACAACTCCACCAAAACTGTCAAACGAATCAAAATCTCAGGTAAAACCCAATCTAAACCAGATCTCACTGCTTCATGATGCCACATCTATTTTGTTGCTTTTGTGAAACTATATACTGAATATTTTTGCCCTGCTTTGCAGAACACTGGTTTGTTGCTTTGTATCTACGCCCTTTTTATCTACATCCCTTGCTTTCTCCGTTTCCCTCCTAACAACTGGAATGCTGTGTATCTGTTCAGGGGCAATCTTGAGTTAATAATTATGTGTGTTAAAACAGAAACATCTGTTGGTCAGCGTGTTATTGAGGATGTTATTGAGTTTTTAAAGCACTGGAATAGGCATTTGCTTCCTTTATTGATGGCCCCGCCACAATGTTTTAGATAAGTCTGTTTGTCTGCTTCAGTGTTCATGGAGATCTCCAGGCATTCAGGTGGAATTGGTAGAGAGGGATATTGATACCTTGTGTTATATGGATGTATGAAAGCATTACTGTTTATGTATGGATTATAGAAATTATTTATGGCCTTCAATGACGTTTGCCCTTTGTGTGTGTACGTGTGTGTGTGTGTGTGTGTGTGTGTGTGCGTGCGTGCGTGCGTGCATGCCTGCGTGCGTGTGCGTGTGTGTGTGGTTGTGTGTTTGCATGTGCTGTCTAGCTTTGCTAACCCTGCTGTGTGTCCCTGTTCTCTCCCTACAGTGCGACAGTATGCTGATATCTGTCTGTTCAGTACTGCACAGTACAAATGCCCCGTGGCTCAGGTAGAAGCCGAGTGAGTACCCCTTCATCCCCATTTATCTCTCCTTTCATTTCTCATCCCTCTCTTCTAGAGCTGTAATCGGGCCTGAAAAGTCAAGCCCGAACCCGACCCGATCCCGACACAATTCGACCCGAGCCCGACCCGAACCCGACAAGTACACTGTTTTAAAAGCCCGAACCCATTTACAGCCCGACATTAGGCTATTCAGATGTCATTGGCTCATCATT
>JAOVVH010000052.1:12600816-12619553 GCA_028566435.1 Scorpiodoras heckelii
GGGGCTGCTTTGCTTCTGCAGGACCTGGACGACTTGTCATAACTGATGGAACCATGAATTCTGTTGTCTATCAGAAATTCCTGAAGGAGAAGGGCCCCCTGTCAGTTTGTGACCTAAAGCTCAAGTGCAGTTTGGTTCTACAGCAGGACAATGAACTGAAGTACACAAGCAAGTCCACCTCTGAACGGCTCAGAAGAAAAAAAGTGAAGGTTTTGGAGCGGCTGAGTCAATGTCCCATGTATCCTATTGAGATGTTGTGAGAACTTAAACAGGCAGGTCATGCTCAAAAACCCTCCAACGTAGCCAAATTAAAACATTTCTGTGAAGAAGAGTGGGACAGAATTCCTCCATAGTGATGTAAAATACTCAGCACAAGAGTTTGATTGCAGTTTTCTGCTGAGGGAAACACAACCAGCTATTAAGCTTAGGGGGGCAATTACTTTTTCACATGGCTGATATAGATTCTGAATGAATCTTTATCTTCAGTAAATGGAACGATCATTTAAAGGCTGTATTTTGTGTTTACTTATATTGTCTTTATCTTATATTAAAATTAGTTTGATGATCCGACAGATGGCAGAAGGGTGAAGAGTCCATGAGATGGGTGAGAGGGGTCGTTTCCAATGCTGTTGCAGCTGTTATTGTCTGAGGTCACGATGAGGCAGACACACAGAGACCGAGAGGCTGAGATTGTGCAGTTCCTGTAGCACAGCTGGTTAGGACGGGAAGAGGGACATTGGCTCTCCTCAGCATCCAGAGGTGCTGCTGGGTTTTCCTGGCTATATATGAGGTGTTGAGAATCCAGGAGAGGTCCTATGTCATGTGCATACCAATAAACTTGGAGCTTTTGACTCTCTCCACAGCTGTTCTGTTGGTGTGCAGTAGTGAGTGATCTACTTTGTTTTTCCTGAAGTCAATCATCTTTTTTGTCTTATCAACATTAAAGAGATAGATTGTTGTCTCTACATCATACTGTGAACTAGTTCTTTTCCTCCCTGTATGCTAACTTCAGTGACATCACCACCAACCTCCACAGATCAGGGTGAAAGTCTCACAATCCACCTTTCAAAGAAGACTTTCAGAGCAGAAATATGGAGGCCATAACACAATTCACAAACCACTCATCAGCAGTCCAGATTGGTGGTGACAAAGAAATGAATGAGATGAGCCATAAAAGTTCTGGAATGAACCAGAAGAAATGAGAATGAAACCTGGAACTGAGATGAACCTCTACCAAAGTGATGGAAAGGTCAAAGTGTGGAAAAAAAAGACCTGCTCAAGATCCAGAAGATATGAGCAGATGGTGTCATGGCATGGCTTGCATGGCTGCTTCTGGAACAGACTCACTGATCTTTATTGATGATGGAACTCATGATGGAGCAGCAGAATGAGTTCAGAAGTTTACAGAAACATTCTGTCTGATAATTTACAAAGAATTGCATCCAATCTAATTGGGAAGAACTTCAGCATGGAGCAAGACAACAACCCAAAACACAACAAAGGACTTCATCAGGGGGAAAAAGTGGAAAGTTTTAGACTGGACCAGTCAATCAGCAGACCTTAACCCAGCTGAGCAGCATTTTACCTCCTGAAGAGGAGACTGAAAGGAGAAAACCCCAAACACACACAACAAATGAAAGAAGCTATGCTACAAGCCTGGAAAACATCACAAAAGAAGAATGTAACAGTTTGGTGATGTCACTGGGTCACCAACCTGATGCAGTTACTGCAAGCAAGAAAAACACAACCAGATATTAATAACCAAGGTATTATTTATTCTAAGATAATCAGTTCCAATCCTAGTTTGCCACAAAAGCTGCCACATTCTGAGTTAACATATATAGATGTAAATATCAGGAAACAAAAGTTGAAATTCAGATCAATCTTTTCAAGTTAACCTTTTGATCTCAAACTCAAATGTCTTTGGCATATATCAAGAACAAAAGCCTTCTTGTTGCAAAACTTTCAGAGGGGACTGTACATTACAGGCACTACAAAATCTCCAAGTCTAATAATGAAAAAAACAAGCTTTATTGTGTTTAAAAAGGAAACGTGGGAGAATGGTGTATTCTGTGATGTGTTGACAGGGCAGTGAGTGTTGTAGGTGTGAGGACGTCTGGGACATTCTCACTCACTGTGGAGTAATTTAGGACACAGACTGTAAATACTCCTCTGCTCAGGGGTTACAGTCATCAGAACCACCCTGATTGTGTGAGTGATGAGTAATGTACAAACTTATTGTACTCTCTTTCCCTCTCATAGTGATGAATTTTTAGTTTATTAGAAGGTGACCAAAAGAGCCAGGGTGGACATACTTAATAAATAATATTAAGTCATGGAAAGCTTTACCTTCTGCAACTCGCCCAGGCATTTTTACACAATTACAGTGTGTATTCACACACACACACACACACACACACACACACTCACACACACAAATACACACACACTCACACTCACACACACAAATACACACACACTCACATACACACACAAATAGACACACACTCACACATACACAAATACACATGAAATCTTTGGAGTAAAACCTCTGATATTAAAATAACAGAAGTGTGTGTGTGTGTGTGTGTGTGTGTGTGTGTGTGAACAGAAACAGAAGGAAACACAGTGTATTTAATAATACATTCTAATATCTGTAACACCCAGGAGTTTATTACAGCAGTGAATCAGATTAATCATGTTAATAATAACACTAATAATCATTAATCAGTGTAAAGTGCACAGGGAAATGAAGACCTGCAGCTCTGAGCTCTAACCCTGACACATGACTCACCACAGTGAGAGGCTCTACACTGAGGGTTAGGGTAATGTGCATAGGGTTTAGTGGTTAAAGCTTTAGAGCAGAGGGTTTAGGGCTCAGTGATTAGTGCTTTAGGGTTTAGTGTTTTAGGTGATATGGTATAGTGGATTAGGGCTAAATGCACAGGGCTTAGTGTTTTAGGGCTTAATGCATAGGGCTTAGCGTTTAGAAATTAGCAGTCAGGGTTTAGTGTTTTACATCTTAGTGTTTTAGGGCTTAGTGTTTAAGACATATTGAGGTGGTGAGCTCTACTGAGCACGTTTGGAAGGAGGCACCAGGTGAGCAGGTAGTTCTGCAGGCAACTCATGGCCTTCAAGCTTCACCTTGATCAGGTGGTTAGCTAAGGCAAACTCATCGTCGTCAAGGAAACCGTCCATGTCAACGTCGGCGAGTTTCCAGATCTTTCCGAGCACGGTGTTGGGCAGTTTGGACTTCACCATCTCACGCTTGGCCATGGCACCGGATACTTTGCCGTTGACAGGCGACAGTGTGTAGAAGATCTCGTCGTAGGTGTGCTTGTCTTTCTGCACCACCCACTCCAGCTCATCAATGCCCTCAGACACGCCCTCACCATAACCACCACCAAAAGGCCCCACTGACACACCCTCAAAGGCACCACCCTGCACCGCAGCAGTGGGCGTGGCTAACTCCTCCTGCCGTACCAGCGTCATGAGCTTTGCAATGTCGTTCTCCAGCAGGTCATCCACCGTCTCCAGCAGCTTCGGCTTCAGAGCTTGGAACTTAGTGAAGTCCTGAGACACCAGCAACTCCTACACACACACACACACACACACACAGGAAAGGAAAGATGAGCACTTGTAAGGGCAAAACACACTTGGCTGCAGGATGAGTTGCTTTACTGATTCGTCGCTCCACACAACACGCACACGCACACACACACACACGCACACACACACACGCACACACACGCGCACATGCACGCACACGCACACACTCTCCCAACAGTGCAAACACACTACATTACAGACTCATTATAAGCACACATACTACACCACACACTTACCTGCATCTTAGAGAGTTTTGGGAAATCCCCAGGAGAGATCTGATGCTCCTTCTCGATCTTGGTGTAGATCTCTCCCAGATTAGCAATCAGCTCCTTCTTCTTATTCTCCTTACCAAACATGTTTGGCATCTCTTTCTTCAGGGCACTGATGATGTATGCCTGCACCTACACACACATATACACACATATACACACACACACACACAGCTCTCTCTCGTGTGTCCTGCATGCTTAAACAATGCACCTGATCTTACACTAGTGGGCAGCACACAGCAGCCTATAGGCTCAAATCTACACTGATTTAAGACTCAACAGCTGTTTTTGGGAGTGTTAAGAATGCAGAACGTTAGTTGTGTATAAGACACAGGGAGTTTGGGACAGAGCCCCTGTGTAGGGTGACCTGGCGTGGCTCGTCTGATGCAGTTGTTGAATTAGTGTAAGGTGTAGGGTGCACTGTTGATGAGGTGACTGTAGTGGTGTAGGGTACCTTGGCAAGGCGAGCTCTCTTGATGAGGTCGTTGAGTTTGCGCAGCGCAGCATTGCGTGGTAAACTCTGGATGTCTCTGAACAGGTCGTGCTGTTCGGCTTCAAACAGCCGACGATTGTCAGCCACCAGCAGCGGCTGCGTCCAGAAGGAGCCGATGTAAACACGCAGTACCTCAGGAGTGTTCACAATCTTTCCGAGTGACCACATGAGGGCGCCGTAGACCCGCATGAGCTGCTGCGTGCTGATCTGATCGGCCTTGTTAAGAACCACTCGCATTTTGTCCTCGTGGTTCTTCAGAGCACGGATCACCTCAGAGAACTCGTCTGAAATATCCAGCTTGTGGGCATCGAACAGCAGAATGATCCGGTCCACTCGCTCAGCAAACCACTCCAGCACTGCCGCAAAGTCATAACCTATACACACACACACACACACACACAAACACATTGTAGGGCTAATAGATTTTTCAGATAAAACATCTCACTTCTGTGTGTGTGTGTGTGTGTGTGTGTGTGTGTGTGTGTGTGTGTGTGTGAGAGAGAGAGAGAGAGAGAGAGAGAGAGAGAGATGGATGTTGGGGGATGGTGCACAGTGGGCTGTATGAGCATGTATGTCAGATATTGGGTATAATCTTTTAACTGTAGTCAAACTGTTTTGCATTATTTTTTTATCAAGATCCTGCATTCTAGGTTATTTACATTCAGTATGATTTTGCTATAGATGTTGTTTTTTTTTGATGATATATGATAATGAGAGAAAGGTTAGGAGAGAGAGAGAGAGAGAGAGAGAGAGAGAGAGAGATGGCA
Organism: Scorpiodoras heckelii; assembly: GCA_028566435.1. Taxonomy (NCBI): domain Eukaryota; kingdom Metazoa; phylum Chordata; class Actinopteri; order Siluriformes; family Doradidae; genus Scorpiodoras; species Scorpiodoras heckelii. The sequence goes on from JAOVVH010000052.1 coordinate 12,605,955, forward strand.
GATGGTCACGTGACTGCAGGTGGCCCCATTCATTTCCATGGAAAATTTTGACTATTTAAACTCAGATTTATTGAAAACGATAAATCAGATCGACTCCAAAAATACATAGCACAAGGCACAGCGCCATTATCTATATAACAGTGTTAGAACCGTGTCTTTACTTTAAGCGGTTCTGGCTGTATTAATTGTGTAAATGTGTTGAAGAATAAGAAGAAAAAAATTTATAATAATAAGTAAATTAAGGATAACAATATAGTGCTTTTCAAGCACTATAATAATAATAAGTATGTGGGATAACAATATAGTGCTTTTCAAGCACTATAATAACTGTAAAGATTATCAGTTTGTTGATAAACGATTTTCTTTGCATTTGTTATAAGCTTTCTAAAGTACAATAGCCAGAAAACAGGGTAACTAGTTATCAGGAGTTGCACAAAAAAATCCACCTGTATTAACATGCTGGAAAGACTTGTCCACTTGTCCACTACTCTCAGTCAGATATTACACAGACTTTATACTGGCGAGCTGGCAGAGTAAATTCTGTTCAATATCTCGTACCACTGAATCAGACATTTGCATTCTCACATACAGCTCCTCTGGTTAAATTTAGCTTTGCAGTGCATGCATGCTGGCTATATATTCAATGATTAATGATGATGGAGTCAGAATGCTGCAGAATCATTGTGACTGTGATTCGGAAATGCTGCAGTGACCGATTTACTGCCCCTGTGCGATGCATGTCATTCAGATGATCAGGTCATAATGTATACACTTAATCATCAGTAAGTGAGCATCTAATTATGCTTTCAAGTCAAATCAAACCAAGTCAAGTAGCTATTTAGTTATTTAGCTCTAAGTGAAAAGAAATATCCTGTTGGTTATCTATAGACCATTTATAGAAATCTTTTATATGCAGGATAATAAATATTCTAAATTTGATTCAGCTCTTACAGCGTGGGCAGGTGAATGGTTGAATTTCCCCTAACAACCTCTGTGCTTTAGCATATTATGGTGGTCAAGCCAATGCTCAGTTTTACTCCTACAGAACCGGACAAAACGGTTGGCTTTCAATATCCCTATATTGTTTGGGATAAAGTAATTTGGGGTTACTAAGGGTAGATAGTGGAAAAGGGGATACTCTATTAGTTATGCCACAGAAAAGCTAAATAGACAGCACGTAAGCCATTGATTGTACAGACATATCAGTTAAATAACCACTATCCTCAATAAATGCAAGAGTAAATAGTCTTTCATCTGCCCTTCCATTTGTATTGGATGGAATCATGGTGTCTGACTGTCAGTGAATAAATCATTAATGGAATTTTTGTTACGTGACATGTTACTGTGCAACATCCAAATAAGCTGCCCAAGAATGCTTTCAAAGGCAGTATTCCTGACACCAGCTCAGAAATAAGCAGACCAACATAACCCCACAGTGATATTTAGTAGATTAAGATAACACACTGAAGAATGTTTCTCACATTTCAACAATGAATAAAAAACCCAGTGGGATAGACACTGGGGAAAAGTAGGGCAGGATGAAGTTGCTTCAGAGTTGCCACTAGTTATGGCAATTCATTATTTATTTATCATCTTATCCTTTAGCAGTATGCAGACTTTACATGAAGGAGTGGTCATTTCTGGGCTGTTTCTATAGTGCTGTGTTTGAGTTTTTTATTTTTTGTAGTTAAGTTGTTCTGGGGGATCTTCTCAAAAACCTGTGTGTCATGAATTAGACTTAATATTAAGTACACTTAATAAACAGTAGCTATATGTTAAACAAATGCATTATATCACACACAACATGCAATTGGTAAATAAAGACTAGGAATAGACAACAGGAATAGAAAACAAATGAACATTATTTCTCCCCTGTTCTGCTGCCAGCAATAAAGAATGAAGATTGAGAACAGCCTGACTTGCCTCCCCGAGGTGTCTCCTCATACTGAACTACAGTTTACTGTGGCTACCGAGGAAGACTTTGATGACATCATGGCCATAAGCCAAGATATCTATGGTGGTCTAGACTACCTTCCCAGCCGCTATCAAGCCTGGTTGCAGGAGACAAACCGTACTGTCATCCTTGCTCGCAAGCAAGGCAAAGTGGTAAGATTATCTACAATTATTTATACAGAATTACATATATTATTATGCATTGTTTGGTAATTATTATTTGTAAAATTATACTCGAAGGTATATTTTTAGATATTTATGGCTTTCCAAAATACATTATTTCTGCTGCTGTAAATGCATACCAGAATATGATTTTTAGTATTTGTATAAAGAGCCATGTTTTGTCTTGCATTTTCCAGATTGCACTTGAATCAGTATGTGTTATTGATGATGGAGAAACTATGCTGGTGGAAGGGCTCCGTGTGGCACCTCAGGAGAGGGGCAAGGGAGTTGCGCGGGTACTGCTCCGCTTTTGCTCTCAGCTTGTTAAGTCCAAGTATCCTGAAGTTAAAGTGTGCAGACTGACCAGAGATGACCAGCTGGGGCCCAAGGACTTCCAGAAATACAGGCTCATCACTAAACAGGTAGGGGTGAGTAAGATGAGTACTCAAGTAAGTGACAGTAGTGATAGATAATGGTAACACAATAAGCAATTGAATGAACATTTATTTAACTTTATTTATTTGTATGTTAATAGAAGACTATTATTAAATGTTAAAATGCTTGACAGTTTTAACAGCCACTCAGCCTGCTGTACACACTTAAGTCACTTAACATAGGAGCATACTGCAAGTAGCACTGAATCAGTCTGGTTACTGAGTCTGGTATAAAATTTATTGTACTTTGAGTATGCTCAATCATTTAAAAAAATTGCTGTGAGAAAACAGACACGTGTGGTACATGTGATGTGATGCAGCATTGATAGAATAATATAAATAACCAACAAAATCCTCATTATAGAATGGCTGCTACTGTGCAATTTTGGGACATGCAGTCATGATAGGATTCAGAGAATGTTTGCTGGAATTAATCTGTACTAATGACTGAAATGCACCTTTATAATCTCACAATACATTGTAGCATAGACTGTTTAAATAAAGTTTTCCATTTGTCTTAAATACTGTCTCAATTATTTAATTTTCATTATGTAAATGCTTTAAGTCTTCAAAAATTTGGTGGTATAGAGTGAGGTGTAGTAGTGTTGATTTAGTCATATGGTACTGTATATTTTCTCACACCATCATGAAACTCCTGTTTAAAGGGAATCCTGCTGGTACGCTTTCGTGCTGAAGATATAAAGTTACGCCTCACTGATCTTAGGCTTAATGTGGGTATTGAAGGAGATGGCCTGGGTCCCTCCAGCACCCCAGTGAGGTTAGAGGCCACAGATGTCCACCAGCTTTTTTTGAACAGTGAAGCAATGCAGGATGTACTACCCAATGGCACCATTGTGCAAGACTGGCAGCCCTTCAAGCCCCTGGCCAGCAACATGGAGATCCTGTTGAAGAAAGACATTGATTGGCTGGTGGATGATACCTGTTGCCCATCTATGGCCAGCCTGTGCACTTTCCCCTTCCGTGTACCTATTGGCGACAACTGGTACTACCTCAACATTGACATGTTTGGCAAAGATCTGGCACTGGCTATGCAGCAGCTCCTATGTCACCTGAAACGCCACACCAGCACACTGAAGGGCCATGTGATGTGCCAGGTTTTCCTGGATCCACCACTGTGGAAGCCCATGGCTGATTTCTTCAGGGAGACCTTGAAGGTGGAGCTGGTGAAGGAATACACCGAGCAGTGTGTAGTGGAATCTGACATGGTGTAGCAAGAGGAGGGATGTCAGCTAAAAGTTAGAAGCTTGAGACACCCCTCACCCCTCACCCCATCTGGAGGCCAAACATTAGAAAAAGCAAGAGCTTTGACATCACTCAAATGGTTTCCTTTCACATTTTGCCCCAGAACAAATCCATTATCCTAGAAATATAGACAAACTAAGAGGTAAAATGTCTTTCTAGAATTTAAGTTAGTTTAAGTTAGTTTGAGTTAGTTTAATAATGTTTCACTACAAAAATTGAAGGCAACAATTTGTTAAAATAGAATAAATATGCAACAAGAAAATTTCTTAGGATACTGACCATATTCTAGAATGCAGTACATTGTGAATGTGTGTGAGTTAACACATACTGAACTGCAAATAAGACTGCACAATCTTTAGGCACTTTATGATAATCTAAATGTAATATCTCACAATAGATAGTGAGATGTTTGCTTTAGAGACTGTTTTGTCTGAATGTTGTACAGCAGCTGCTAATGTTAACATTGTTAATTACTCTTACTCTTTCAATTTCATTATATAGAAATGTTTCTCTTTTGCTGACTTATATTTTCTAAGTGGCATTTACACTAGGAAAACCAAGTTTATCTAACATAAAACATTCTCTCCTAGGTCACTGGAATTTACTGTAATGACAATATACTTTAGACAAAGAAGATTGGTCATAAGTTTAGATAAGTCCTTGTTTTATGCACTGAACCTTATTTACTAATGTTAATGTGATCGCTCACAATACAGAAGACAGCTGCAATATGAAGTTTATAAAACCAGATGTAACACAGTCATAGTGTAGTCTACATTTATTCTAGTTTACCTTTTTGATCATATGTGTTGGGTTAGTTTATAATATTTAAAACAAACAGTGAGATATAGCCAACAAGTTTAACTTTTGGTTAATTTTTTTTAATTTATCATGCAAAAAAAAGAATTTAGTTAAGTTAATAAAAGGGTTTATTTATGTAATTCTCATTTAGCTGGCAGATTTTGATTGACAACAGGAAATAGTAGCATTTAGGTCTAGACATAAGCATTACAATAAGACACACTGTCACTGTTAATGGGGTTTGTCAGTAATCCATTTGAGAGGATCTCAAAAGCACTTTTTTAAATACATATGAAGAGCCTCATATTTTTGTCCACCTAAATGTTTTCTATTGATCTTGAGATGAGAAAAATGAAAAACCGAGATTTGATAATGCACAAATAATTTTTGTATTCTTGTTGTAATCTACTAGTGATTGCAAGAGATAATTCCAAAATTAATTCTACACTTGGTGCTTCAGTGGATTCAACCCTATTATCAGGACAGAAGTAGAATATTAAACATTTTTCAGAATAGCATAATGCACCATAGAAGCAAGCCTCTCACTGGCCATGAAATTGTGGAAAAAACTTTTGAAAACCAACAGCAACGGGAGAAGGTATTTTGCCATGCTCAGAATATTGCTCCATTTGATCCAAAACATAAAGGTCCAAGGTCTAATCAAGCAATTATATACAATTATACACTCCTCTCTGTCTGCATCCCCTTTCTTCCAAAATGTCTAATGGGTTTATTTTTCCAGAAGCACTGCATAGTTAAGATCATCTTAACTGAGAGACACTGTTCAGTGTAATGCTTGCGGTACCATTTAATGATGATCTTTGTGTTGCGATGCTTTTTGGAAACCCAAGCCTGGTTACCAAATTTTGAAAGTAAATGGTTGTGATTTGATTATGTAGAACCAACCATAATATCCATACTGGCTGTTCTGTCAGTGAATATGGTTTCTGTTGACAGTGAAATGTATGTGTTAAAGCATGTGCTAAATATCACACATAATCAGGTATTTCTGCTGGAAAATTGCAGAAATTGTTAAAGTGATGGTGAACATTATACCATGTTAACAACCAACTCTCATGAAAAAGTAATAGAAATTCTAGCAAGTAAAGTTACCCTGTATTCCTCATGTGGTTATAAGAAAAGCAATGACTACTGAACATGCAACTTGTTCTAACTGAAACCATTTGTAATTTTTCCATTTGAGTTGGGTTATAAAAATGAATATTAAGTTCCTATCATGAGATCATGCTGCCTGTAATATACCAGTCAACACAATGTTACTTTAAGGTTAAACAAGTTCAATGAGTTTTCAGTACATTTTGTCTTGATGGTCTTAGGGTTTTTATTTTATTTTTTAAACAGTATTCACCCAATGACCAATAATCACAAACAATATAACCATTTATGAAGCCCTTTATTTAAATGCTTTATTAAATATATTTAATTGCTTAAGTTACTGTTAATTTGCTAAATGTACACAAGAAACCATCACATCCAGGAAAAAAAAAACAAGAGAAAAAAGTGGTTAAGTTCAAATTCTGATTATGGTTTATTACAAGTATATTTTGATTTGATAGCATGGAGACTGATTAGTCTTCATCTTGATTTCAAGAACTGTGCTGGCCAACAAAGATTTCTGAACTTGTGTAGGTTGTGTGCTTTAATAGAAAAAAAACGAAGTAACCATTTCATTCTTAGTTTACAGCAAATTCAGCACTTTATGGCCATTGGAAGTACACTGACCACAAACCTTGTAAAATCACTGCCCATTAATATGTAACTAATATATTAAATCTTTTCAGCATCTTATATTCATTTTTTTATTTAAGACACCATGAGGACTGTAATCCTTTTTTAACCACACATCCTGTTAGTGACAATTTTGATTATCTACAAGCATAGTTGAACTAGGGGACTGTGAACTACAGCCAGGGGAGTTGTTGTTTTATACATTTTGTTTAAGTGGTGGAAATAACAACCCATCATTATGAGTTATTAAATATATATTTGAGTTCATTTAGTTCATTTATCATCCATTTTATTCTGTAAATAGATGTACTTTTCTGAAATCTAATAACAGTTTCACTAAAGTATATTATGTGCATTTGGGAAAGCTTGGGAATAGAAATTCCTGAGGCTCCAATAAATACCCAAAAGGGGACCCTGGCCGAAAAGGTTTGAGAACCCCTGACCTAGAGAATGGGTAACTATGTTCTTGTTGCATATGGGCAAAGTGTTCTTATAAGTACCTCCTTAAAAAGAAATTTCTGGCATTGTACATTTAGTTTATTGTAATTGTTATTGACTCATGACAGGCAAGTCAGTTAATTTATATGTTATAAAACTACAATTACAGTGTTTTTCTTTTGTTTGTTTGTTTGATTTTTTAGAGGTGCTGGTAAATGTAAAATTAATGTATGAGTAATGAAGAAAACATTACAAATTAAACTCCACCAAAATATCTGTGCTGCTGTAGTTAAGACCATGAGGCAAAGCATTGGTAACTAAATGAAGGATATGGATGTGTATGGAAGTGTGTGATTTTCTTTTTGTTATTGAATGTACATAATGTATATCATAAACACTATTCATAACAATGTTTCAACAGCCAATACTAAGGTGGTTATTTGAAGTGTTATAAGTGTTATATCTGTATAATTTTAAGAGTGTCATATTCACATGGGTATTTTTTTTCTTTTTATAATCATCATCAGTCCACCTCATAACTGATCATATAAAATGAATGGCCACGGAAGTAGCTATGGGTGATTTATAAGCATGTTTTTTAAGTGTTATAGGAATTTTGCTAACTGGCAAAGGTGACACCTGTGAGGCATGAAGTGAAACTATCATCCGCAAAAAGACTGTTTTTTTTTTTTGCTAGTTCGGAATAAAAGACAGGTTACAGATTGAGGTGAAAGGCATATAGAAGTAAAAGGCCAGGGTAATGCAATGGACTGTTACAAAAAGATAACTATAGTACAGTGAAGTCAGCATAAGCAAGTCAGTGGTTCTTACTAAACAGTTTGTATTCATAGACCACATTTCCCTGTGGTTAAAGATAGTCCATAATTTGGGTCTATCATTGTAAGATTATTGGTTATTTTAACAAAAATTAGAAGGTGATCTTAGAAGGAGGTAACAAATAAGACCCAAAGAGCTTAGATTGCCCAATTTCTTGTCTAAGAGAGAGTGAAACAGGATCTACTGAGTCCTTTGTGGTGTCACCTTGCTGAAATAGAGCTTGTTGAGGGTGGAGGTGCTTTGCCTTCCACCTATACCTTCTCTCTGGAGGCTTGAATGGAAAAAGTGACCAAGTGAGGTCAAAAGAGTGGTAGACAGTCAGTCCTGTTATACTAATGAGCTATGTTATCTCCTTGTATGATTTCAATTCTGTTAATTTCCTGACTTTTTACAATGTCTTGGACCTTTTGTTTTGTTTAAAAGAAAAGGAATACCAGGTAACAAATGAAATCAGAGGTGAAATTGGAGTGAGAATGAGAGGTTGATTGAATTATGTAAAAGCATAACACCATGCAAATATTACTTCAACAAATAGCACAAGGGTGTCCAGACCTTTTCGCAAAGGGCTGCTGTGGCTGAAAGTTTTTGTTCTAACTAAGCAGGAGTAAAACCCGAAGCAACATAGGCTTTTTGCGGGTAAGACTGGATACACCCGAAGAAACAGATATTCTGTGTAATGGAGTTCCAGTGTGTTCTATTGTAAAACCATATTATGTTATATTATATCTTAGTTCTGCAGCTGCACATCTGAATGCTAAAAATGTTCTGTCTTTTTTTTTTTTAATTAGTCTTGATATTTAGGATACATTCATGTTACATCCAAAGCACAAGAAATTGTGTGAGTAAGACTATAATGTAACTTACTGTACCAGTCATGGTCATCCAGTGGTCCAGAAATTTCCTCAGGAGGTATCTCGAAAGACACCATAATGTTTCAATTGTACACATCACATCTAAGAACATTTGTATTAGGTGTGTATTTCCATAACAACATTGGATTGTCCAAACTGGTATGAGTTCATACCAAAGGCTTAGGTTTAAGACTTAAGTCAAGGATGCACCTAAGATTAACATGGACCCTATAGGGTCTTTTCACTAATCTGCTCTGTTTAAGAGCAATTAGTATAGATGCCCACATAAAGAAATCACATGTAAAGCAAAAATGGTTGATGTGCCTGATAGAGATTTCTGTGATTTACTTGAAACACAAAGAGTTTTCAGACATGGTCATTGTAAGAGGTTTTTTGATATTCTTACTTATTTTGTCCATCTAAATGACCATAGTCTGTTTTGATGAATCCCTACCTGTCTATGTCCAGCTGGTTTTGGAGGTGATAAACATACTAAATCTTGAATAGATATGATTCTTATTTACCTATGTAAGATAGGACTCTGCGTGTATTTAACCCATTCTCTTGATGCAGCAGTAACAGCTACGCTTTTCCAGAAAAATCTTACCATTGCAATTGGATAAGCAAATTATATTCAGTGTATTTCCACTCAAAGAAAATAAGATTTAAATAAAGAAATTAGGCAATGATACATTTCAAATGTCAGTGGAAAACCTAAAGCGTTATTGTTAATCAAGAAGGTGAAGAGTTCCAATGCCAATGCAGAGGAAATGTGCTTTAATTTTTAAACAGTACTTTTCTATAACTCAATAAGACTGCTTATTCTTCAGTAATGATTAAAAAGAATGGAGTTTTTTAATTTTGTGAGTTTTTGATTTACAACAAATTGTGACAAAATGATTTAAAATACATGTTTAAAAAAAACAAACCAATCAATGCCTGAGAAATCATTGGCATGTGTTGTGTGATTTGAGGGGTAAGGGGTGGGGTGGTCTTGGGGGTGGGGGTGGGCGATAAAACATGTGGCTAGGTTTACACTAAGCAGAATAGTCTGTATGTATTTAAATCTATCTTAATTCTACACATTTTTGTTAAATAGTCAGCGACAGTTTTAAATTTTGACCACACAAGTAAAGCAGTCATTAGGATACAATCGTGCAGATTTACCAGCAATACTTTGAAGGAATTTCTTGCTCTTACACACACACACACACACACACACACACACACACACACACACACACACTGATGTGTTTTTTGTGTAAACCTAGCCATACTATATTTTGAAAGCTGCAGTTGCACACTGATGTTGGCTAACTCTAGTAAAGGTAGAGATATTAGTGAGAATTTTCTTTTTTTTTTGTCTGTTTGCATTACATTAATATTGTATAGCTCTGTTCTTGTTTGCATCTGAATCTCTCTTTCTGTACATGCTCAGTGGTTTAGGAATGTTTGAATTTTATAACAAATTTTGATCCTAGAGATACATATAAATATAAGATATAGCAGCAGTTTATGACTTAGACTTGACATGTTGGGGTAAAGTAAAAAAGTTTAGTTGCTGTTGAGTTTGTCATGTAAGTGAAAATTATGTACAGAAGAAGAAATTCTAGAATTGAATGATAGACTCGAGCTTGTGATGTTTGACTCCAGCTGATGTTTTTCTTTTAATTTGCTTTTTTAAAATTTTACGTAAAGAATTGTTACATTTTTTTTTCTGTTTATGCAAGGTGTTAAAAAAGAGAATGCCAGAATATTAAGCTTCTTTTTATACACAATGGCAAAACAGATAACAAGATCAGCCACAATAATTTGCATGTTTTATAAATGAACCATAATGCCTAATGCAACCCTAATGCATTATGGATGCTAGCATCTATTTTGGTGTAGTTCATCCAGAATTATTTTTGATAATATACATCCAAACATAAAATTTTATTTCTTTTAGCCATGAAAAGCTATACTAAAAATGTTAACATATTTAAATGAGGTCAGAAGCTATACAAATATATTGATTAAAATACAGCAAAAATTTGAAGACAAGTATGTGAGGACTTCACATTTTTAGTCTTGTCAGCAACTACGAATTTAATTCATTAATGTCAGATATACAATCTGGAAATAGTACAAAAATGTGATATGCAAATACATGCTATTTCATAGAAATATAATATTTAATTGTACTGAATTCTAACACAGCCTAATTTTTTAAAGAAGAGATTGTGCATCATGATGCTTAAAGTATATAATACCCTGGAGGTATTTTTCTAATAAAAATAATGAACCTGGAGTAAAGAGGGTCCAGTTTTCAGTGATCCATTGCAAACCTGCAGTATTTAGCACAGTGTGTAGTTAACAGCACACGATGTTATTCTAGTCTGTTATTATTATTCTTATTTTTTTGGTAGCATTTTTAGGTTGCTGTGTATAAAATATAGTATAAATGCTGCATATGTTGTATTAAAAAGTCTGTCAAGAATGTGTTAGGTGAGAGAACTTCAAAATATTAAAAATATTTAGACAACTGTGTATGTAGGAAATTGTACAGGCTTATTAGTTCCAAAAGCCACAATCAGGGATTTAAGAACAAAACGTTATTGATTTCAATATAATACTGCAATGGAAAATATGACTTTTGTGAAAATCAGACTTGCAAATACAGAAACCACCGGTAAAAGATAAGAAGAATTTAATTTAAAATATTTATAAAAATTTAAAATATTTAAAAAATTTAAATATTTTAGATTGTACTCATTCAACTTTTCAGACTTTTGCCATTTATTAAGGAGAACAACAAATTAGACATAAACAAAGGAGGATCCACCAATCCCTTATTGTGGCATTAAAACGGGGGCTTTTCTTTAGTCTTTATGTCTCCTTTATAAAAGTAACATCTACAGAGCCTGGTGAATAGCTATATATGATAAGTGGGGAACACACAGCTCCCATTTTAAAGAACAAATAGCCTTATACCTTACAGGAACATTAACTGCTACTTGCTGTGGATACAATGTAGCACAGTGTTATATTGTAGCATAGCTGATGTCTCTGTTGTTTATGTTCATAGTGAAAGGTTTTATGTAGGTTTTCTTTAAGTGGACCAGATTCAGTGGTAGAATTATGTGTGTGTGTACCTAATTTGTGAAATGTACTGCAGCACCTAACAATAAAAAAGTAGAAGATAATGTACTCCCTAAAATATTCCTCAAGATTCATCATTAAACGGTGACATTCTTTTGTAATGGCAGTTTTCCAATATCGGCAATTAGTAGCTCTTGACATATTTTCATCTGAGTTTTCCATGAACTCCAGTTTTCTGTCTTTATTTGTCCTTGTATGATTTTATTCACAGACAGCACATTTATATAGGCATGCACAAGTTCAATATGAAGATGCACTGATGTGACATTGGTCATTACTTTCATATTTATTTAGATGTCTTCAACCTGTTTCCTAGAACTCATTAATAATCTGAGAAAACAATACTCGGGTCTGAATAAGGCAGAGTTTATAAATAAACTAACATTTATTCTTAGGATTGGTCTAAGAATGACCGACCGGTAATAAACACTAGGGTAAAAACAGTACTGCAAGGAGGTCAGGAATACAGGAGCCTCAGGATGCTTTATGTATTTCAGGCAACAACAAATGGAAAACATGAGAGGCCAATTAGCTCAACTCTTCTGACATGAGAAGCAGGTGCTAGTGTTAACCCTGACCCCACAATTTTGACCTCAACCTTCCCGGCCTTCTATGCGAAGGATTCCTTTACATCACTGTGTCACTTTGCAGAGTCCTGAGAATCAGTGTTTCATTTTTAGATGTCAGAAGTGGTTTATTTTTTGTTGCTGTTATCTGATAAAATGGATCTTTATTATGGATAGTGACATTCCTGAAGTTTTGCATTAAGACCCCTGACTAGCTTAAGAATATGTTCAACTAAGTTCTTACTAACACATTAAATCTGGAGCTGCTCCTGCTACTGGTTAAAACAGCTTTTAAATATGTACAAAATTATATCAAATTCAATGTTTCTTGTACAGGGCACTTGAAGAAAAAAAGCACTTTTTTTCTAGGACTATAAATACTATAAAAAAGACTAAGTACCATCATGGAGAAGTTTCCCATTTAATTGGTTGAGTAAAGGTGCATAGATTGAAGATGTGTTTCGAGTTCAGACACAAGGACATTTTGATCGATAGAGAACATGAAAGGAGAGGTACTCAAATTCTTCACTGTGTTTAGAAGGTGAATAGTATTGTGTTGTGGATTTCTTTGTTTAACTTGCACATTTTCCCACTCTCAAATTATTTTACTAAATATATTTTTCTTTTAACTAAAGAGCCTTTGCACACCAGACCTAAAACAGACCAGAGGTTAAAATAAGAGTGAGCATTTATCGAAGTTCACAACTCAGCACAGTTTAGCTTTTCTCTTATCACACACCTAACTCACCAAACCATATGATAATTATTACCGGTACCTAGTTACTGTAGGTCATTTGCTTTATTATGTATATAAGTAACACCTTCCAGTGTGATCTGCAAATCACTAGACCAAAAGATATTATGAGATATTTTCCCATAACTTAGAACGATGCAGTTTGGTGCAACTCTTGACTCATTCTGCCACCAGACCAGGTTGTTTTCTGGTTGATCTGTAGTCTGTCCTCTGATGTCAGCAGTCCAGCAGTTTAATTCCTGGCCTTAAACATTACACTTTATTTTCCACAAATAGAGCAGCAAAATTATATTACAGCCATTTAGTTTATAACTCTATTCTGCAATATGTGTATCTTGATATTCACTAGAATATGAATAATTACTCTATGAATGATAACTCATACTCCTAGAATATGAATAATTCCCGTTATTTTTATTAGGCACTAGTAACAAACTACACAGAAATGAAAGAAAAGCTCTTCTTTTGCACTTCAGTAGCTGTACAAAGACAGCAGGAGGAGATGGTAAATACTGATCAGGCACTGTGTGTGTGTGTGTGTGTGTGTGTGTGTGTGTGTGTGTGTGTGAGTGAGTGTGTGTGTGTGTGTGCACTACAGAAGTAATTAAATACTACTTGATGCATGTCTCTGTAACTGGTTGGACTTGGCA
>JAOVVH010000052.1:12621116-12631247 GCA_028566435.1 Scorpiodoras heckelii
CCATGCCAGTCACATAACATGGGGGGGGGGGGGAGAGGAAGAATGGAGACCACAGATGTTCTAGGCTAAAAGTGAGTTATGTAAAACAAACAAAAAAGCCACACACACACACACACACACACACACACACACACACACAGGATAGCAGCTGAAAACAAATGAATGAGCTTCTTAAAGAGACCAAACACATATATATTACTAAGTCCACTAAAATGCATTTGTGCATTTAAGTTTTTATTTATTTATTTATTTTTGCTCGACACTACACCATCCTCACAGCAAAATACCTGCAGTCACGACACAGCTCTTCTGCCTGCCTGTACTCTGCTATGGAGCAGACAGATGGGCAGTGGGGGATGGTAGGAACAGGGACAGGACAGTGACAGATTCGAGCTAAAAAGAAATGCTTTTAGTCTAAAGACTCAGAAGAGCAATTTAAAACACTAAAAGACATCTGGGATGCAACCATATTCAAATCAATATTAATGTTAAGCTCTAATACAGTTTCACTGAGAGTTCTTGAGGCCAGAGTCCTTAATAACCCAGTGGTGGGATTTGAGGATTATTTAATTATTAAGTTAGATTTATTTTGTATTTAAAGCCAAACTCTGAATTGTGGTTAGGTACAGAGTGGTTTTTTAAACTATTAAATGAAGTGATTGCTCTCTTGGATGCTGATGCAGTAAGAAATTATTTCTTAAAGATCAATAGCTTGTAACACACTGATTGAACATGACATATATAACCTTGACACTCTCAAATGTTGAGTGGTGAGAAATTGGTGTTGTGGACCCAAGGGCACATAAAGCAGAGGGATGACAGACAGACAGGCATGTAATTTGTATGCTCATGTCTTGTAAACTTGTTTTGTGCCTCCCTCACATTTATCAAATAGAAGAAATAAGAAGAAATAAGAAGAAATAAGAAATAATCTCTCCACAAGGGGGAGCCACAGGATTTGACAAATGCATGTAAGTTACTATTTACAAACTGCATCTACATGAAATAAAGGACTGAAACACGCCCCTGATACATATGTCATTCTAAAAAAAAAATAATTTCTTTGTTCAAAACATATGGATTATGTCAACGCTGGAGATTGGTGACTTCTGTAACATGAGACATTAACATTAGGGTATAGCTTGACCAATCTAGCTCGGGAAGTATAAACATGAAGGAGGATCTTCATGAATATAACATTACATGCTATTGTAGGAAATTAATCAAATCATCATTTTTAAATAACAACACATCCTAAAGATGTTTATTTCTCTTATACCACAGCAATTTGCCAAGAAGGTGGCATACATTTTATTGTTTATAGTCATTTTTAATGTTGTGAAATGTCTACAAAATAAATAAACAGAAAGTAAATAAACAGAACTACAGTCCAAGCACAATGTTATAGATTGGGCTGCATTACACTGCCCTGAAGATGAGTATTTTCCAAAAACAGCACTTTCTAAAGTGTTTTATTCCTCATACACCACAGCAATTTACCAAAACTGTATACACACCCATGACTTTTATGTTATAGTTATTTTTAATTTTGTGGAGCAACCATGTCTTTTTCAATACTGCTTTCACTAATCAGATATCTATATACCATGATCATGTTACCAAGATTCATTCAATTCAACTAGGCTTTGGTGGTTTATTTCACAAATAACAGAGCCTATGATTGAAGCTACGTCTTTAATAATTATATTTTAGGTGTAGTGGTTAGCACTGTCACCTCACAACAAGACGATCTGGGTTCGATTCCCGGTCTGGGCCGTTCTGTGTGGAGTTTGCATGTTCTCCCCGTGCTTGTGTGGGTTTCCTCTGGGTACTCCAGTTTCCTTAATTAAAGACATTGATTCAGCAATTTAAATTAGAGTAACGTGGCACTTTGCAACCGAAGAGTAAGTTTACGTTCCAACCAAAACAAACATTAAAAAGTTAAAATACATCACCCACAGTTCATAGACATCTCATCACATTTATTTCAAAAGTACCACCAGCATATAAAATGAATCTGAACAGTGCTGTTTATCATGCTAAATACAGCCGAGTGCTGTCTTGTAGAATACAAACAATCAGCTATTTGCTGTTGATAACGTTGCAGGGTGTTTCAAATAGAGCCATTTTAGTGACCAAGTTCCCTATGAAGTGCCCTTGGGATTCTGTACCCTGTGCAGTGTCGAGTAGGGATACAGATTAGGGACCCTTGCGATTGGAATGCAGCCTAAAACGAGTAATGTAACGGTCAATTTGGGAATGTTTGTGTTTACTGATGGTGCCGCTGGTTTGTGTAGTTTAACTAATTTATAATCTGCTTTAAAATTTATAGTGGCGTTAATTTTTTTAATCACGATTAATTCTTTAACGCGTTAATGCATTCGTTAACACGTTAATTTGGCAGCACTAATAATAATAATAATAATAATAATAATAATAATAATAATAATAATAATAATAATAGTTTTACTGATATCTGCACTGGCAGTATATTATTATCATAGATGCAGAGTTCTCAATGATTTTGAAATTCAATTATTCTGCTAGTTTCACTTTTATTACCCTTGGAATCACTATCTATTTTCGAACCATCTAAACCAAAATTTTCAACAAGGAGCTGCTGGGTAGTAGAATGACTACAGAAGGATGCTGGAAGAGTGGTAACACTCCTGACACTGTGCCCTTGTCTTATGCAATGTATGTATAAATAGATGAAATGGCCTCTGGTTAAATGGGAAATTTGACAGGAAATGTATCTGTTTGTATGCTCGCATCATTATTAGTGCACAATACACAATGAATACTACTTACATTAAAATATATGTGCGTGGGTGGTTTGTGTAGCTCACAGTTCAGTTGCCACCTTGTGGCAAAAGAGATTATAGGTAACGTTTGTAAACCCATATTAAATTCTTTAATTTATTCACTTTTAAAGAATGCTTTTGAAATTCTAATGCACCCATACTCTACAAACATAACAAAAGCTACTCTTAATGTCACCAAAAACTTGTTTAAAAGACCACTTAAAGTTAAATGAGAAGCAGTGAGGTAAGGTTAGTTTACTCAGGGAATTTGCATGCTCAGTGAAGGGATAGGAATGTTCCTGATCAACACAAACAGCCTCTTGTGTGTTTTCTGGCCTGTTTTTGTGCACATGCATAAGTAAGGACTTCAGTGGGTACCAATAAATGGCTCATTTCTTAAGGGTTCTTTCAGTCGTCATTTCAGTCGTCATAGTTACTGTTAGTGTTCAATACAAAGGTGTCTCTAACCTCAGCTGGGTTTCACACATTTGCACCATGAGAGTTGAAGCCACATTCTCATTATTAGTATCTTTCAATCATAAATCTTTCATGTGATGTATGTGAAGTCTGTAATTCTAAATGATTTATAAAAATGAGAACTGAACAGCAGAAACACTAAAGTACAGAATTTCAGTTATATATACTCTAATAAAACCATCCACCACCACCACCCCCAATTTTTATTCTAAATTGTGCACACCACAATGCATATATTTCCCTTCTTACATCTTCTTAAATTCCCACAGTTAAGCTGAAAGTGATAGATCCTCACACACAAAGTATGGTAGAGGTTTTTTGCATGTACATTTGTGGTAAGACCTAAGCTTTATGGAAACTCCCACATGTTAAAGAGCACTTGCCATCACTTCCTTCCTCTCAAGACCTGCTAAATTATGTTTGAGCTGACAGTGGAAAATTAGCACAACCGAAAACAGACTAGCACAACAAGATTTTGATCAGTTATCAACTTTTTTTAAACCAAAGATTACTACATGCAAACAAGTATTTTATTCTCTTACATGTCCGTAATAAGTTCATAGCAAGTTGGAATACAGAGAAAAGAGGAAACGTCCTGACATTGTTTGTGTAAAAGAGCAGCCATGAGTAAGAATTGCCTCTGTGTGTTTTTCATTGTTTCATTCCTGCGAACAGGTATGTGCCAATGCATAAAGTGTACATAGGTACATATAGTATAGAATGTATGTACAGTATTATGAGGATATCTGATCCTAAATATTCTTCATATTGTCCTTTGGCTGTATTTACATCAATTTATATTCTGTAACTTGAAATATAAATTGAAACTAAAACTGTAATTTAAGGCAGATAGTCTTGCTGTGGAGTAAATTTGCTAAATTAAGTGAAATGAAATACCAGACTTGATGAAATGATATCAATTTGTGGAATACATTGCCATTTATCACAAGAATAATGATAAAGTTAGCTTTGTGATTTTTTTATTTTAAAATGACTGCCTACATTTTCTTTTTAAAAGTCAACAATTTTTCTGGAAACTAACCATTGGGTAAGAATGAGTACACTGGGAGACAAATCGGGCAAAAACAAAAATCACAAAGATGTATGCAATTTTAATTAGTATATGATTAGATGTAGAGTCATTGGTATTTCATGGTAATGAAAATGCACTATATTGTTCAATTATGTCTTGTGAGGGTATGCAAAGATAACTGAATGCGTATGCTTAACATTAAATATTATATTAATTAAAATAATATTGTGCCAGGATATCCTCAGGGGGCAAACATCATATAATTGAAAAATAATAATAAAGTAAATGTAAAGTCAAAACATATATTTAAAAACAAAGGTTTCCACAGATTCGAGTGAATAATATATGGAAAAAAGTGTTTGGTGAACAGAATTTGGATCTGGTCTGATCATTTATCACACAGCAAATTCATATATAAACAACACAAAAATCCAATCTCGGAGACTTTTTTGTTTTCACCAGTGGGTATACTACAAGTATACTTAAAGATATGCATTCTGTACATATCAAATGCAGAACTAAATGTCAAACCAAATAATCAATAGGTACTAAATCAGTAAAATACATGTTTGAGAATGCATGCACAGATCAAAACCAACCATGACTGCAGTGTCATCAAACATATAAAGATATGAAGGCTTGGGAAATATTTTAGTGAATCATAAGCTTACAGTACAGAATATGCTATTACATGTGTTGTACATGAGCTGTACATAGAAATCCTTTAGACATTTCCGACTGCTTCAGGCAACCACTGAAAAAAAACAAAAAACCCGGTTTATACAAAAATGATTTCCAGAAAATCTGGGACACTTTCTAAAAATGCAACAAAAACTGAAATCTGTAATTTGTTAATTAACTTGTACCTTTGTTTAACAAACAAATGCACAAAGAAAAGATATTCAGTGTTTTCAATGATAAATGTAATTCTATTTGTTAAATTAAAAAAAGAGAAATTGATGCCTGCAACACATTCAAAATAGCTGGGTCACATCACCTTTTCTTTTAATTATAGTTTTTAATCATTTGGGAATTGAAGATACTAACTGATGCAGTTTTGCAAGTGGAATTTTTGTTGTTACTGTGTACAAGACTTGGGCTGCTCAACAGTCCGTAGTGTCTGATTCTCCTCTGCATGATACACCATACATTTTCAATAGGAGACAGATCTGGACTGCAGGAAGGCCAGTCAAGCCACACTGTTGTAACTTGTGTAGAATGAGGCCTGGCACTGTCTTGGGAAAAGACATCATCTTAACAGCAGCATATGTCTCTCTAGCTTACCAACATAAGTTCATCAGCGGTATCTTCACACACACACTGAAGTGCCAGAAAAACTGATACAACAGTCTTATACAGTCTTATTCCCCACATACTCAGATGAGTGTTTCTCTAACCATAATATGGCATCTCTAAATGTGTGTGGTGGTGCATTGTCCTGTTGGAAGAGACCAAACAGAATGAATGCAGGACATGAGCGGGTGTAACTCATCAGAAATGAGGCCCACATAGAGTTCACCTGTCAGAGAAGTTTGTAAACATACCAGGGGTCCCATGGAATTCCAGCTAAACAATCCCCATACCATTATGGTGCCACCATCAGCTGCTACAGTACCCTGTTGATATGCAGGATCCATGGCTTCATGGGGTTTTCTCCACACATGGATCCTTCTATCTGCCTGAAACAGTTGATAACGTGACTGGTCAGACCAGGCAACTCGTTTCCAGTCATCAAGTATCCAGTGGTGGTATTGACAAGCTCAGGCAAGGCGCATAGTTCTGTGTCATGCATTCATCAGGGGTACTTGAGTTGGGCATTGGCTCATAAAGCCCAACCTTCTGAAGGGAATGTTGCACAGTCCTCACATTGATGTTTGTTGAGGCCACAGCATTGAACTCCGACGTTACTTGAGGAACTGTTGCAACTGTTGCGTGGGCACATGAGACGCTGGTCATGTTCACCCAGTCTTTTTACAGCCACACTGCTGTCGTAAGTTTGAAGTTTTGCTGGAATTGTTGTAGTCACGGTATACCATTGAAATTCTTATACATGAAAATCCAAATTTTGTGTCTTCCTCTGAAATGCTATGACCCATCTCATGAGCTCCAACTATTAAACCATAAAATTATATCTATCACTTTATATACACACTGGCAGATGCAATCAGTGCATAGATGGTATTGCTATGTGTTGTGCATAGACTACCAGATTTTCTGGCACTTCAGTATATATGCAGAACACATATGCTCAGACATACGTGTTAAGTGACTGTGTTAAGTAATGATTTTCCAAAGTACTCCTGAGCTCATGTGGCTATGTCCATCACAGTAGCATGATGGCTTCTCAAACAATACTGTTTATAAAAGATATATTATTAGTTTAGTAGTTATGTATCTGTATATATTGTCATAAAATAAAAAAAAGAGTTTTCTAGTCCAGATCCAACAAAAGCTTGTGTAAACCAATTGCCTTTTACATCTTTGCAGGCATCTCCAACAGCAGGATATGTATCAGTCTCAGTCAGGAGGGAGATAACATAATCTTGACCTGTGTCCTATCTGGGAATGAAAGCCTAACTCAAGTCAACTGGGAAATGATGCAAGGCTCTAATCACAGTAAACTAGGAATATTCCATCCTGTTAGAGGCATCTACATCTTCCCTGATCACTCTGGCAAAGTAAAGATTCAGGGTCACCAAACCCCTACGGCATCCTCAGACCTTTCTTTGAAGGAAGAAGCACTAAATGAGAGTTTAATAATATGCTGTCAGTTCATTACCTTTCCATCAGGCAGTTTAAAGCAATGTACTGAGATCAGCAGTGCAGTCATAAAAAGTATAATGATTTTTACTTCACTTTGCTATTCACAACAATTTGCTATGTGCATGTGTATTTATGTGTACACCCACAACTTTCTAGGTGTGTTCATATCTCCATTGGAAGAAGGACAAAAGCAGGGTTTATTTGGAAAATTTGGAGCTTTGACAGTTGGATGCATACTTTCTCTCTTATTTTTGGCCATTCCTATCTACATTTGCCATCGGTGTTTCTTTAGCAGGTACAACAACAATTTATAAATGATGTATATCTATAACGATTTTTCCCAAACCTCTCTTATATAATAATGAAAGACATTCAGTATTCAAATTCTAAAATTTCAACATCATACAGTGCTGTGCAAAAGTCTTAGGCACCCTTTAAAATCTCATAGATGTATATTTTACAAATTCTGCATTAGTTAGTAAGTAAAAAAAAATGTATTTGTATGTTAGTAAAGGAATAAACATATTGCTGTCAGGGATTATCTGCAAAACAGCAGTGCAGGTGTGACCATCAAAGTTACCAGAAGAACTGTGGCAGGTTCTACAAGGTCTAGAAAGGCTTACAAAAAAAACCCAGCCAAAGTTGTTGAATGAATGCTGATGAATTTTTAAAAAGCAAAGGTTGTTCACAAAAATATTTATTTTTTTGTTTATTTTATTAGCATTTACTACTCTTTATTGTAGCTTGTTATAATGTAGAAATGTTTTATCCTCTATTGTCTTTAATGTGAACATTCTTTTCCTAGAAGACAAGTGCTTGAGATACAGCATGTATATACTGACGAATCAGCATTTACAGAGGTAAGTCTTAAGTCAACCAACATTACATTCCAGCTGCACTATCATACTGGATTTTACAAAAAACTTTTTACTGTAACCATATTCAAAAACTTTACTCAGAAATCTCAGAAAGTATGTTAAAGTTTTACTTCTTAACTGACCTTTGATTATAGAACTTGCACTAGTGGTATGTGTGTTTCCTGTTTTCTTCTTCTTTTGCGCAGACACTGTGGTTAAGATTTATTGGCCACTGCCTAGCTCAGCATGTTCAGACAGATAACAGTAACATTTTCCATTAAGTAATGGAAAATGCCCATATGCAAATACTGTAATTTCTACTGTAAATATATACCATTCTTTAATGTAACAAGCCTAACGTATGCTGAATGATGTAAGCTTTAAGAAGCAAGTAATTAATAAAAACAAACACAAAATTAAAAAAAGCACAGAACTAGGTAAGATGTTCAAAATCTTAAATCAAGTGCCAATCACCTGTGACACTATATTACAGTATAAAAACTGCTCTATACCAAAAGCAGTTTGAAAATAAAATGAATAGTATGCCTATTATGATCATGTAGTAGTGCTTGTGAAAAATCTACATTAGTTGTGATTTAGCTTCAGATTGATTTTTCAGCACTGACTACTGCAATACAGAACATTAACATAGGCCTAATAACAATACACAAATAACTCATTTTGCTTATATTACTTCAGATGTACACAGAAGAGGCACATGAAGTACATCATACTGCCTCCCCCTCTGGCTTTGACCCCACAAAATTATATACAAAGATTAAAGAGGATCTATATTATGGCCGGTTATGGAAGGCCTACCAAGGAAGACCATATGCATCAACACAAGGGTGCCTGACTGGTTCAAGACAGATTTACTACTGCCTAGGTGAGAATCCTCAACCACAAAGGGACCAGGAACACAGATCAAAAATCCCAGATGCAATGACAAGGTCATCAGACAGCAGTATCTGAACATACTGTCACCCACTAGCCACTAGAAGCCATCACTCGCACAACTGAATATATTCTGAATGTATTCTGATGTAACCGTATAATGAGGCAGTGCTGCTTCTGAAGATTACAATTAATTATAAGGCACAAATTAACAGACTCTGCTAGTGTTGTTGACATGATTTTAGAAAAGCTTGATGATGCTCAAACTTATAAAGAGAAGTTGAAAATTAAGCAAGACAGCAGACATCCAAATCTCTTTTGGTACAGTAAAATTGAATGGCTGACTGGCAATGCTGTATGATTCATTGAACCCAAGGTTAGGAAGGGTGAAATAATGCTAGTTACGAATGTAAGGGTTATTATATGAACCCCATATAATCTCCAGGGATCCTTGTAGTTTAGAACCAACACTGACCTATTAAGAACCCAGCAAGGTCCAGGTTGTAGGGAAAAATGGCTACGTGACAGCAGTATGTATTGAAAATAATGTATCATATATCACTTTGCAACTGTGTTTAAAAAATTGTGTTGTTTGCATATGTGCACTAGAAGGAATTATTGGCCCTGGAGTTCACACAACTATTGTTACATGCATAGCTAGCAATTTACTATGTTTTTCCTCTATATGTCTGTTTGTTGGTCTTTATGCTGAATCATCAAATGAGATTATCAAATCACATTAATGTTTGATACATACAGTATCTCACAAAAGTGAGTACACACAAGTATTTTATTATAACTTTTCATGGGATAACACGGAAGATATGACACTTTGATACAATGTAAAGTAGTCAGTGTACAGCTTATATAACAGTGTAAATTTGGTGTGCCCTCAAAATAACTCAACACACAACCATTAATGTCTAAACCACTGGCAACAAAAGTGAGTACACCTCTAAAATGGCCAAATTGTGCCCAATTAGCCATTTTCCCTCCCCTGTGTCATGTGACTCGTTCGTGTTACAAGTTTTCAGGTGTGAATGGGGAGCAAGCATGTTACATTTGGTGTTATCGCTCTCACACTATCTCATACTGGTCACTGGAAGTTGAACATGGCACCTCATGGCAAAGAACTCTCTGAGGATCTGAAGAAAAAGAATTGCTGCTCTACATAAAGATGGCCTCGGCTATAAGAAGATTACCAACACCCTGAAACTGAGCTGTGACACGGTGGCCAAGACCATACAGCGGTTTATCAAGACAGGTTCCACTCAGAACAGGCCTCACCATGGTCGACCAAAGA
>JAOVVH010000052.1:12659224-12673795 GCA_028566435.1 Scorpiodoras heckelii
CTCTCTCTCTCTCTCTCTCTCTCTCTCTCTCTCTCTCTCTCTCTCTCTCTCTCTCTGTGTGTGTGTGTGTGTGCGTGTGTGTGTGCGTGAATCCTGAAAAGGATTATGATCATCATGGTATTGGGACAATGTTAAACATCCAACTCAAATGTTTATGTTATTATATATTTTTATGTTGTGTTATCATGGTGATTCATAGTTATAACTTGTTACTTATCATAAGGCATAGACCAAGCATGCACCGTATAAAAAAAAGAATGCTGCATTTTATAGCCTATTCTTAATATTTTTTTTCTTCCTGTCTATGTTAGGTGCATCACCATTGTTCCCCACTCCTAATCTGCATGGTCATGATTCGGTGCCAACAAATCTGTAGAGCCCCAGCTGTTCTTCTCTTCTTCCTCTTCAGTGTTATGTTTGAGCCCACAAGCAGCATCCCTGTGACTGAACACAAAGTGGGCAATCGATATGAACCCTCCTCTCCTGAACTTACACAGGCACAGTTCCCTGAAACTAGAGATGTTCTTCCAGGGACACCGAAGCAAGACGAGGATGAACTTTTCAAAGATGTTGATCCAAAAACTCTAGCAGCAGTCCTCATAGAAGCCCTCAACAAGCCTCAGAAGGTAATGAGTGAACAAGAGAAGACTGGGGGAGAGAAGGACAACATAAAAGAGGACAGAGAGACCCAGAGTTTTGACCGAGAAAGAAATGGAGATCAGGAGCTCGAACTGGTGCGAGCAGTTGCTGAGGCACAGGGCAGAGAAGAGAGAGAAAGGGAACAGGATGAGGAGAGGAAGAGGGAGGAGGAGGAAGAAGAACATCTCACGGAAAAGGTGACCAGTCACACCACCAGTCAAACAGTGCCAGTAAAAGAACAAGAAGTAGTTGCAAAGGAGGTGACAAGGAAAGAAGAGCAGCAAGAAACAGAGGGAGCCACTGATAGGGACAATGATGAGCAGCTGAGTCCAGAAGAGTTGAAGAATCTGGAAACTATGTTAGAAGAGTTTCAGAGCTACAATACAGCCATGAAAAGAGAACCTGATTCCTCATCTGGCCAGAGAGAGAGTCGTGGTGATTACTTTGACTACCTGGATCGTAATGGCCTCATGAACAATGAGATCAAGCCCAAACCTAAAGGCTATGACTTGACTCTGTCTAAGAAGAAGCTTAAGTGGCAGCAAGAGCAGGAAAAGAACAGGAATTGGCCATTGTACAAGGGAGGAAACTTCATGGATGATTTTAATGATAATATTGAAGACCAAGAAAAGGAAAATGGAGAGGATGAAGAGGAACTGCTGAGTCCAGAAGAGGAAGAAGCTAGGGCTAAAGCCGAGCAGGAAGAGGTGCGTAGACAAGCAGCTGAGGCCCAGAGAGCCAAGGCAGAGGAAGAGAAGCTTGCAGATATTGCTTCAGACATGATCTTGCAATACATGGACAAGCAAGATGGAAAGAAGTACCGGGAAAATAATGCTGCAGAAGACAAACGCTCAGAGGAAGATGGTGTCAATGATGATGATGATCTTGACCCACAAACTATTGACAAGTTGATAGAGATCTCCAGTAAGCTGCATTTGCCTGCTGATGATGTGGTAGATATAATCAGTGATGTGGAAAAGAAGAAAAAAAAAGATGTTCCTGAAACTCTCCAATGGCAACGACCTCTTGTACCTCCTCCAGCTCCTGATGTCCCATCTACGGTCTTAAGAACATCATCACTCTCAAAACCGCCCAAGCCTAACACAAATGTACTGAAATCATGGTTCAAGGACAGGGCTCCTATTAAGCCCAGTCAACAAGATTTTTGGATCAAGCAGCAGTGGCCCTTTTGGACCTATCCTTCCTATCGGCACTATCAAAAGCCTTACAGTAGTTATTACACAATCTACATCCCCCCTCCTAAGCCCAAACCACGCTATTATGCCAAACCCTTGTACTCCCTTAATAACATACTGGAGAATTCATTGGACTATGAGTTTGATTACCCTCTCAAACAAAGGTATCATCCCTGGACACATAGTCGTCCAAGGGCTCCTCTGGCCTTCCGGCGGAACCTCTACTTTCCAAACTACATTTACCCCCATCCCCGGAATTTTGAAGCCATACCTATGCCCAAACCCCGGTCACCCCTGCGTCATCGGCCTGCTTTCTATTACTCACCCACAGCTTCTGTTACTGCCCCACGGGATGGCTATTATGGCCAGGTAGAGCAGCCACAGCCAGAAGGCAATGAGGAGCTAGGGAACTTCATTGAGAAGGTTTTTCTGAAACGTCCCCGCATGTTTCAGTGAGGGTGTAGATAGAGAAATAAAGAAAAAATGTAAGCGAGCAAGAAGGCTACAACTGTGAGACTGGTTTTGCCACATTTTTTGCTTTAATTTTCATGAAAGGTTTATCCAGTTGAATTAAACTGTCCTTCCCTCTTTAGTCAAACTGAAAAAAAATGCCTGAAAAACTGTGACTTGCCATTTTCCATGATGTTTCTACCTTCCTCATTTATTCCTCTCCTCCCCTACATATACTGATAGACAGTGGAAATTTATTCCTCTCCTCCCCTACATATACTGATAGACAGTGGAAATGATGTGAAGAAAGGGTGATTTTGTCAGTTATGCAGGGTACGCACATGACTCAGACACTCAGCTACAGTCCTAAATTTTTTCCACACTTCCAGAAGGCCTTTCAAAAAGCAGAGAAAGACAAAAAAAAATTGACATTTTTTTGCAAGTCTCACATTTTATTAGTTTTTGTCATTTATAATGTTTAGAATCCTTTTAAACCAGGTAGTCATTTTCTCTAATTTGGTTAAAACAGCAAACATTTTCAATTAAAACCTTTAAAGAATGCATGCATAAACATGTTCATTCCATGAAACTAAGTCATGTTGAAATATTAGGTGCCATATTCTTCAGAAATGTACATGTTTGGTTCATCCTTCCCAACAAATGACTTAAGTGTACCTAGTAGTAATCTGACACACTTAGTCCTGTACATAGAATTAATTGTCTATAGGCTGACATTTTATTATTTTTTCTGAGGTGTTTTTAACATCGTTTTTCTACACAGAAGGTTGATAGTTGGTGCAAAGACTGCTCATACATTCCAAATATTTATAAGAAAAGCTTTTTCATATAAGCTGTTTTGATGACAGTTATTTATTGCCTTATTTCCCTTTAAGACTAGTAGAATATTTGTCATTGATGGGTTGGCAGGTTTAATCCTAGTCATCAGGACTTTTTGAGACAATTTTTTGTTAAATTGGTCTACAAGTCTATGGATTTAATGGTAAAAAAAAATTAACAAGTAGCAGCGTTCAATGCAGCAACAACAACAACAACAAAACACTTTAATATGCATATTCCCATTTACATACTTGCATTTCTAACTTTGTGTTTCAAAGTTTAAACAAAGGCATTGACAATCTTTTAATTGAAAATCAATCATAATTCTCTAATGTCCTTTGAAGCTTTTGGTCAACAATTACCTTTACACAAAAGCTTAGTGTCCAGCTGGTACAGAATCACAATTCTGGGTACAGTCAGACTTAAGAGTGCAGTGAATAGTGATCAGGAAATGCATGAAAACATAGAGGCACTTTAAACAACGTTTTAGAGACAACAAGGGGCACAGTAAACAACAATTGAGCAGATTCAGTGCTGAAATTTTGACTTAACAAATTAATTACCCAAATTATGTGATACTGTACTGAAAAGGACAGTGAGGGAGATACAAAATGATAACTAAAGATAAGACAAGGGGGAGGTGCTTGACATTCTAATTAATTTAAGCAAGCTGAGGATTGAAAAATGGACAAAAAAGTGTCTGCACGTTTATGTAAACTTGCATCTAAAATGTGTTTCTTCTTTGAAAACATTATGAGCATTTAAAAAAGTATATAAAAAAAATAAAAGACAAATGTTTAGCATACCAGAGTTTAAAAAATATCAAGTCTTGTATAAGAAAAATCAGCTGTTTGTCAGTTCTAGATGTATCTTGTATGTACCTTAATAAACATGCGTTTGCTGGATGTAAATAATCGCATGTTGATGACTAGTTTTGCTACACAGAGATAAATTCAATAAAATTTACTATTTTTTATTAATATTGGGTTTTTAATTTTGTGTCTTGAGGAACATATGAATCTGAGTTCTCATTTGTAGTATATTTGACACCATCTACACATTTTAGTTTTGCCAGTTGCAATTTTGTTGACCACAGGGAAGATCATGCTTTAATTTCCAATTAGTTTGATGAGTGTTAGGGTATGTTTAGATAAAAAAAAAGTGTGTCAAACATACACCATTCAAACCAATATGCTTAAACAGAAAAGTTCACATACCAGTTATTCCCTAAGAAGTGTAAGGGAAATAAGTCAAGTCCAAATATTAGCTGTGTTTTATAAGTTCTGTCTATGAGGCTATTAAAGAGTACTAGTGTCCATGTGGAACAAGCTTTATCTCTGAGTTCTGCCACTGCTTTGTAGGGAGTCTGCCACTTCTACCTAGTGCATTTCCCCATGCTAAGAGTCTTTGATTTTGCTCAGCAGTCCTGTGGCTCAGACAGTTTGCTTGGATAATTACTTTATTAAACAAGAACCCCTGCAGCACTGTAGCACAAGTATACCAGTATACCAGAGCCCATTAGCAGGACACTCTTTGAAGGAAAACTCAGATAGGAACAGTGAAAACACTCGTCTAATAGTTCACATTGCAAAGTTTATGCATGTGTGTGTGTGTGTGTGTGTGTGTGTGTGTGTGTGTGTGTGTGTGTGTGTGTGAACCATGTTTTAATATCTTTCTGGAGACCAAATTTGGAGACCAAACATTTTGCTGATCCCCATAAGCAAAGCGGGCTTTTTTTGTTTTAGATTTTAACAGAAATAAAAGAGGCAAAAAAGTTGCTTTTTCATTACTGAGGTTAAGGTTAGGGTTAGGGTCGGCATTAATTAGTTGCATCAATAATTATGTCAATGGAAATTCCTCACAAGCATAGCAATAAAGGTGTGTGTGTGTGTGTGTGTGTGTGTGTGTTACATATATTTTACATATGCTTGTATATATGATGAATTGGGTTTGTTATTAAAAAAATATCAGTAAATGTATTAATTCAGGAAATGTTGTAAACAGCATCTGCTGCCTGACTGGCATTGCACTAGACCCCCACTCTTCATCTTGCAGGTGCTGAGCACACAAGATGGCTCCACATCGCCATTTTGGGATGAGCTCAGCCAGGTTATGTAGGTGGTCTGCAGGCACCTACCCCAGTCTGATCTCTAAGGTTGCGTTGTGGTAACCTAATCCAGGCAGGTAATTCACTCTTTGTTTGAATTCTCAGCTCAGATTTGTTCATTGTTAAGAAGGAAAAGTGAGAAAAAATAGTAAGCCAGAAGGTGACAAACAAAACACAATACAATAAAAAATAAAAATAAAATAAATAAAATAAAAAAATTATTATTAATAATAATAATAATAATAATAATAATAATAATAATAATAAAGAGAAAAAAAGAATGCTAAAAAGCAAGTAAACACACGGAGAAAACGAGCGGGCGAGAGTGTGGGGGTGGTGAGGTTGATGAGAAGAGCACAGCCCACGGAGGTGCAGTGATTCATAAGTCACGTGGTTGAGGTGAGTCATACTCCTTCTACTGCAGAACCCCCATCCACCAACACACATAAAGCTTGCACTTTTGTCATATTTACTGATGTGCTGGCACTGGGTCCTTTCAGTAAAATTTAAAGAAATAGGTAGCATTTTACTATTTTAATTTAAGTATTTACAAGGTGAGACTTCTCAAAATGGCTATTCAATTTACACATGCATTGCTTTATGGCATTATACACAAAGCAATGCCAGAAGGCTTCTTCCCTGTTTGGATGACCTCTTACAGGCACACACATTCAAGCGAAAGCATTTTCCTTTATAAGATGTAATGGTAATCTTATTAAATGGTGTCTGAATCATGCAACAAAAGGCACTTTGTTGTTCTCTTCTAATATTGATTTTTCTCCACATTTTATATGAGTCAACATGAGAGAGAGAGAGAGAGAGAGAGAGAGAGAGAGAGAGAGAGAGAGAGACAGAGAGAGAGAGCATAATGGAAAAAACCCACAGAATGCCAATTTTTCCAGCCTCCATTAAACCACCAGTACATCAACATCAGGCCTGTGGCAAATTCTTTGCAGATTGGAATGACTGTAAGCAGTTCCTGCTGTCAAAAAGCCATATCTGGCATTCTGGGACAGAATGGCAACATAGTGTACATGTGCAAGTGTTATGATGTTTTTCAACAGGATATACTTTAGCCAGTTACAGTCCATATGCGTAATATGGGCAGGCTGTAAAACCTTGACATTAAAAATTCATATTGAGGAGCCATTCCGCATGATGAGTGGAAGCAGCAGAGGACAGAGAAATTTGGCAGAGTCTCATTCACCACTGGAGCTGAGCTCATGCCAGATTAGTCTGAAAATAAATCTTATAGGAGAGCCAAAGGCAATCTGATACAGATCTCCATTTCTGGAATTTCAAATTGTTCTGATGTCTAAATAAAAATGTACTGTAGGTTATTTCGAGACAAGATATTTCATAATCTATACAAGTATTTATGTACATGTTTGTGTATATAATATAATCATGTCCATAATCATTGGAATTCTTGAAAATCACTGCAATATATTGTATACTGTAATTTCCTACATGTAGAGAATCTTGACGTTCTACACTTGTCTTTTACAGTTCTTTGTCTCTTACCATGATAAGAAAAGAGAGAGTCAATTTTGTATTTGTTTAAACAGCCCAGTAAAAATAGGAAGCTGCACTGCACTGCTACAAGGTACAAAGGTATTCTGTTCTGCTTTGAGATCTGTCACATGGCATAGTTTCACACCTATGTAACATTTTTACAGCCAACCAGGAGTTCCATGTACATGTCTATATTATAGGATGTTATCTTACATAAGAGGTGGAAGAAAAATGCTTGAACTAAACTCTAAAACATGTGGGATCTCCAGAAAAATGATTAGGCCCCAAATCTAGGTTTTAAGCCCAAAATATTAAAGATCAGTGAAGAGAGCCTGTAAGCTGTATTAGTAGGTAAACTAACTCCTCTTAAATAAACATTTACTGGCAAGAATTGCCACATATATGTATGAGGCAAATGTATAAAAGGATATAAAAGTATATAGTTCACAGTTCATTTTCCACTAAAAGATTTTGTGTATTTTGATGTA
The DNA here is from genome assembly GCA_028566435.1 of Scorpiodoras heckelii. NCBI lineage: Eukaryota > Metazoa > Chordata > Actinopteri > Siluriformes > Doradidae > Scorpiodoras > Scorpiodoras heckelii. The sequence continues at coordinate 12,666,457 of JAOVVH010000052.1, forward strand.
AATTTAGCAGTGAACACTGTAAAGAAAAAAAGTACCTTATAAGTTTACAGTAACTTACTGCCAGCAGTTAGCAGCGTGGTGGTTGAACTGAAAGGGCAATACAGATATTTTAAGGAAGCTAAGGGCTTTTAATATTTTACTACAGTGTTATGACCAATGTATTTTTTATGATAGAAGGCTTGCTCAGTCAACACTAGAGGAAGCAATTCAGACAAAAAGGAAAGCAAAAAAAAAAAAAAAAAAAAAAAACTCCCACCATCTAAACAAAGAACTTTTATCCCAAGGCTTATTATGCCAACATGCTCTATGGAGCATTGTAGACATTCCTTCCTGCTGGCTGCTATCACTTGTTTAATGATGGTTTGGCTAATTAGATTTTTATTTATTTATCATCTTTGTAAAATAATTACTGTTATTATTTTTAGGTTAATACATATTTTATGGGTAAACAGAATAGTTTCAGTTTCTGTGTAGTTTACCCATCCATCCAGCCCTTATTTATGTACCTAATCAATATTTGGCACATTCTCACCATGTTTCTTTCCTGTAAAAGATGCAAAATTACAATTACAATAAAAATTAAATGTGTTTATTACAGAAATCGTTTTTGTTCACATAAGAACAACATGATATATTAAACAATGAACAATTAGACCACTACTAGAATGAACAATGAATACAGCAGTGACAACTGTGAAAACCACAGGAAAAACAAAAAAGCAACCTTGGGTTATCTACATTACTTGTCCAAATTTGTGGACACCTGACCCCTACATCCATATGTTATTCTTTTCCAAACTTCTGAAAACATACATTTGTATAGGATTTCTTTGAAGCTGAAGCATTACAATTTCCCTTCACTGAAACTATAGGGATCCAAAGCTGTTCCAGCATGACAATGCCTCTTGTGCACAAAGCCATAAAGGCGTAAAGGAATTCATAAAGGCATGTTTTACCAAGGCTGAAGTGGAAGAACTCAAGTGGCCTGCACAGAGCTCTAAGCTCAACCCCTCTGAACACTTTTGGGATGAACTGGAATGCCGAGGCCTTGTCCAGTACCCAACCTTACCAATGCTCTTGTGGCTAAGTGAGCACAGATCCCCATAGTCATGCTCCAAAATCTAGTGGAAAATGCTTCCAGAAGAGTGGAGGTTAGGTCAAGTGGCCCCATACTTTTGGACATATTTAAAATTTCAGGATGGCTACCTAACTAGGCTAACCTTAACTCAGGTTGCCTAAATTTACCACCAGTTTAAATTATTTGCACTTTTCCTGCTTCACTAAAGCTACTCTTTTTAATATAGTTATAATGACAGAATAAGGGAAGAAATGAAAAATAGCTATATGAGGTTTCTTTAGCATGTAGTATTATAGCAAGGTTAATGATCATGTGAGAGCTTAACTCCCAGTCTGGGAGTTCTTGATATCAGTTTTCATGTGCTAAAAAAAAGTTAATCAATGGCTGAAGATGGATCTTTCTGCAAAATAATGAGCCCAAACATATACCCAAATCATCATCCAGAGAACTGCCATCTCCGACTTGAACCTTATTGAAACCATAACATAATCATAAATAAAATTGTCATTTTTAATACTTGGTTGTTAAATTCTTTGCAGTCAATGACTTCCTTAAGTCTGGAACCCAGAGACATTACCAGGTGCTGGGTTTCTTTCTTGGTGAAGCTCTGCCAGGCCATTCTTACTTGTTCTTGAAGCATTTTGCCTTCAGCAAATGAACACTTAATTGAAATTAGGTCAGGTGATTGCATTGGCCAATGCAGAACATTACGCTTCTTTGCCTTAAAAAAGTATTGGGTTGCTTTTGAAGTAAGCTTCAGATCACTGCCCATCTTTAGTGTGAAGAGCCATAAAAAGAGTTCTGAATATACCCCTATACACTTCAGAATTCATCCTGCTGTTTTTGACAGCAGTCTCATCATGAATAAATACAAGGGAAGGAGTTCCATTGGCAGCTGTACATACCCACACCTTAAGGTGGCATGTTTCATAAACAGTTTCGTTTCTCCCTGCAAGTTGATCTTTGTCTCATCTGCCCATAGGATGATGTTCCAGAACTGTATGGGTTTCTTTAGATGTTTTGGGGACAATCTTATCTGGTTTTTCTGTTTTAAGGCTTCTCTTGCTTATAGACTTTGGCCTATCTCCTGGAGGGTGGTCTTGATCTGTCCAAGTGTTGTGAAGGGAGTTTTTCTTCATCAGAGAAGGACTAGGGAAGGACTCCTGCCATCCACCACAGATGTTTTCTGTGGTCTTTCAGATCATTCGGTGTTCCTGAGTTCACTGGTGTATTCTTTATTTTTAAATATGTACCAAATGGTTCATTTAACCATACCCAATGTTTTTTTAAATCAATATAATGGGTTTTGTTTTGATTTTTCAGGCTAATAAAGGCTTGCTTCATTAACATTGACAGCTGTTTGGACTTCATATTCAAAGCTAACAGCAACCTATTCCAAAAGCAAATGCCACACTCAAAATCAATTCTAGACCTTTTATTCATTTTATTGTATGTGAAATAATGAGGGAATAACACCCACCTGGCCATGAAACAGCTGAGTAGCCAACAGACCACTTATTTTGGGTCCATAAAAATTGGGTGGGAGGCAGCCCACACACACAAGCCTACAAATATGAAAATGCTTGAAATGTTCTGTACTGTGGATTGGTCCAGGATCCCCTTATAAGCTTTCTCTTACCTTGTTAGACATTACAGGAAGAGACTTCAAGTTGTTATTCTCCCTTGGAGAGCCTTTGCTAAATCTAAATCATGAATTTGCCAGTAATTAAATTAAAACCTGAAAACTTGCTGAATATAGGATAGAGTGAAGCTGCAAAAAGAAACCATTTATAATTTATTGCATGTGCTATTTATTCTCTGATTATTTGGCATAAAGTATGGCAATAGCTCATAGTAGATGAGTAGCATAATAAATAGTAGTAATAAAATAGTAGATAAATTTGTACATAATTGTATAAATATGGACTGCAGCCTAAGTGTGCAGATTGTTTAACTTAGCAGCAGACATGTTTTACACTGCACCCTTCTACGTCTAAAGCTTCTAAGACTAACACATTAATATTAGGTTTTAGGTAAAAGAACATCTGAATGGTGCACTACAATTAAAACTACACAGGCCTAAATTTTAGGGAAATTTTAATGCAGCATATGGGGAAAAACAAAGACATCAGTGGGATATTCTGATTATCTATTAGTGCACATTGGCACTTTCCATGTTCTCAAGTTAGCTCATGCAATTTGCTATTTGATGTTCTTGGTAGAGGAACATGCAAAAATATATAACTCAGCTGTGCCAGATAAGATGGTGCCTATGTGTACACCCAGATTATTAAAGAGAATCCTGTGCAAGCACATGAGGTCATCTACTACATTTTATGAGACAGTGACAGGAGTTGAGTTTTTACATTACCAAATTGAGGTGGCTATGTTTAAATTTTTCTTGCTTACAGATGACAATACTAAGATAATGTTAAGATGACATCATGCTTTTATAGACTGCTGCCAATATTTTTTCAACTTTTGCCCAAATGGTAATCGACTGGAAGGTTTAAGAAGATATGGAAATTGTGAAATACTGTGCATAAAAATGTAGTCCCTATTCTTTTAAGTGAAAGTGACACATTTTTGTCACTGTGCTTGCACACAGCGAAATTGAACCTCGGCATTTTAACCCATCCGTGCAGTGAGACACACTAGGGGGCAGTGAACACACGTGCCCGGAGCGGTGGGCAGGCCTTGCCAGCGCCCGGGGAGCCATTGGGGGTTAGGTGCCTTGCTCAAGGGCACTTCAGCCGAGTCCTGTCGACCATGGGAATCAAACCCAGGACCTTCCGATCACGGGGCAGACACCCTAACCACAAGACCACGACTTATAGTTATAGTTATAGCTTTACAGGTTTTCTAATGTTTAACCCCACATTAGGTTGAGAAGCATCATGTATGTAGGAGAAACTTGTGTTGACCCAGTGGAACACATCAATTTCTAATCCTACAAAATGTATGCTTAATCGTATAGTAAAAAGAATTATTGAGCTTCAAAACATGCTGTCATCTTATTAAACTTTTTATTTGCATCCAATGCTTTGTCAGTTAAGTTTTGGATTTTTTGTTCTAAAAAGTTAAAACAGAAATTGAGTAGTTGAATGTGAACACAATACTTGGACTTCTTACTGAACTATTCTTTAACTGGGATAAAAATGAGTCAGGCATTGACAGTAACCAAGAGGGAAAAATGCAAAAGAATGGACTGACCATAAAGCAAAAATAATGTACAGACCACCCTAATCCAAAGAGGAGCACAGAAGTGAGTTCAGTTTGTTCCAGTTAATGTGAGAATAGATTTTCTCCACTCTCTCTCGCACACTCATCCTATGTCTTTCTTGTCGTGATGGTGCAGTCAGTTTCACTGCACCACCGTGACAAAAGACTGGTGACTCATCCACTTACTTGCTCCATCTCTCTCAATCCCATTTTCTCAATCACTAACTCTAGCGCAGTGTTACTTCTCCTCTCCACACAGTGAAAAACAAAGGAACGTTTTCTATAATTAATCTGACATTATTTTGTCAAACACAAATTTTACAAGAAATGTTAGTTAATTCAACAAAAAAAAGCAAAAGGAATGCTCCATATATACCAAATTTACAATTAAACTGGCTTTTTATTTATAAAATTACATTCACACATGATCTGATAGTTGAGATGGACACATGACCTCATGCTGTGTTAATTAATTTGGTTATTCCATGAACATACACAATCTACACCATCCTGCATCTGCATCAGAAGACAGATGCAGATGTGGCAGTTCCTTCTTACCTTCCTTCCATCCAAAAGTAACTATTGAATGCAAAGAAAATGTTAACATTTTAACAATGCTGTGTTTTCAACTTTACCCAGTAAATCCATTTCGGACCAACCATGGCTACTCTTAAGTGGTCAGAATAATCAAATGAAAAATGTTTAAATAAAAGATATGGCTGCAAAATCCAGATTTTTCCTTAATGCAATAACCTATTAAATTAACAGGAAGAATAAATGACAATTACCTCCATAATTTTACATGGCAGACTGAATAAGAATTCTACAACTGTCAGATACCAAGCCTTGATGTGATATTTTATCATTCATGTTTTAGTTTTATTTGTGCAATTAGCTATGACATTATATTGCTCAGAAATTTTGAGAGAACTTGTCTGTATTTCTCTTTGCATCTAATTAACAGTCTTTCAAACAGTTTAAACAGAATCTTTATGCATCTTTATGTACCTTCTTATGAATCAGCTCCAAAACATGGGACAGGTGGTGACAGCACCAACAATCTGACACAGAATAGCTCGATATTATGGAAGAAAAGTACACAACTCTTCTCAAAACTTTCTTTTTATTTCAGACAATACATTAAAAAACATTTTTGTTTTTAAATTTTAATCCTAACTACATCACAGATGATGCCAAATTGATTTTTTAAAGGAGTTATTCAAATATTATTCCCTTATTATTCCAAGACCATGCATTTACAGTCAGACACATCTCTTTGGAAAGCAGGAAGTAGAAAGAGATAAAACAGGAAAGAGGTTAGATACCATTTAGTGAGTATTTTGTCCCTCTTGTATTAAAATAAACATTCAGAGACTTTGCAGATGTGGTTCATAGAACTAGAATTGAATGAATAGACCATATGCAGCGGCCTATTCAATATACTACTGAGTCGAAGGCCTATTCAATATTTTTTTCTATTCTCTGTCACACATCACAGTTTATTTTTAAATCTAGCTCATGGAAAACTGCTTTAATGGTAGACTGTGCAAGCGAAGAGCACAGATATGCCTCCCACTCACTATAAACACACACACACAGACATTTTTACACATACATTCACACACATACACAGATTTACTGTGTGGTCCCTATACTGCAGAGAAAGCAGTTCAGGCCTGATAGGTCATCTACTTTAAATCTTGCATCACATTTAAAAATAGACATGCATGAATGGTTACAGCCAATCTTTCCTGAGCAGCAAAAATACAATCTAAGTATTTCTGAATATATTTATTTGAGATTGCAGAAATAAATAACTGCTCCTCATAGACTAAAAGCATATTGCGCAATTGTCTCTTTTTGTTAATATGGTAAGGCTTGATGCACTTTCAGTTCATTACAAATAAATGGCTGTGTATCAAGTTCAAGTGTCTGATCTGTATTCCACACTATAGTCTTTATAGTGTGTCTTCAGAAAGAGAGTCCTGGTTAGACGCAGTTAATTTAACATTATGAATACAAATGGGGCTCGAAAAAGTACAATCACATGCGGAACTCAGTAGTATAAAAACTGTATACACACTTTCAAACTCTCTCTCTGTCCTCTGTGTCCTTCTTCATGCCATCCTTGACCCTCCCACCCCAAACATACTCTAATAAAGTCCATTCCCTTACCAAATGTAGTAGTACCTAAAGCAGTCCCTTCTAAAACTGAGTGGACTCTATGCCAAACCCATCTCCTCCAGTACACTCCTTGGAGACTCATCCTCCTGAGACAGAAAATAAAATTAGGAAGTGCTGTAAAATCAAATACCAATAATCCATGTTCAATTCTGACACTTTGTGTCCATTTTCTTAGACAGATATATCAATACATATAATATTTTACTAATCATTTCAAATTATAATAAAGGTTAGGAATTGTATTTCAAAAGAGCATTTACTCTGCTTTTTTTCTTGTTCTTTGCTGACACGTTCACACTAAATCACCACCTTATTCAGTGTTGCCAAATTAGGCACGATCTGCTGAGATTAGGATATTTTTAATCACCTTGAGCTGAAAAAAGGGCTGTCTAGGGCTGGCAGCCATTATTTCTGACTCTACCCAGTTGGCACGCATAAACATTTTATAACTAGCCAATGACAAAATTTCCATTTCCTTGTGTTTTATGCAGTGATGGACTGGCAAAATAATTATCAGTGATTTTTGCATTACCATGTAGTTTTCAATTATGTTCTACACACAATCAAGAATAAAGAAAAACATTTGTTGATATAATCTGTGCAATAATACAAAAAAGCAAATGAATAATTCATTCATTCATTATCTTCCGCTTTATCCCGCTAGTTGGGGTCACGGGTGGGCTGGAGCCAATCCCAGCGTCATCGGGGCGAAGGCGGGGTACACCATAGACAGGTCGCCAGTCCATCGCATGGCCAACGCACACTTACACACACATTTACACCTACGGGCAATTTAGAGTGACCGATCAACCTAACATGCATGTCTTTGGATTGTGGGAGGAAACCGGAGTACCC
>JAOVVH010000052.1:12681622-12692773 GCA_028566435.1 Scorpiodoras heckelii
ATTGGGGTCAGAGTGGGTTTTACACAAGGATTTCTATAAAACTGTTACAAACATCTGAGTAGAGGAGACTGTGTTAAGATGGTGGAATGGGAGTAAATTTGATCATATTTCAATCACAAGTTAGTTCTGCGGTTTTCACAATATTAGAGTACAGCACACTTTCAAAATCAGTACTGTGGCCAATTAATTAGATACAACTGCTTTGTATGTTGGCCATAGGTCTACCATTGACCCGGATATGATTTTTGGTATGATAACATAGTAGTGACCCTGACAAGTTAGTAAGTAATGTACTAGGCACAGCGGCATTGCTTTTGTCTTTAAACACTGCGCACCCTTGTAGGTGTACTCATGATCATGTAAAGATCACATTTTTTCCATGTACATTGTTTTGTTGTGTGTTAACTGTCTTGTATCCATTTATTACGGATCAGTTTCTGACCAACCGGTTCATATTGTTTAGATACTCTGGAGGAATTTCAACCCAGCAGTAAAAATTTAGACCAAATACTGACAGACAGGGTCTCTGGGAGCAAACACACAGGCTACAGTCATTAGTGGCGATCCTAAATGTAAGTGTACCTGATGAAACAGACAATGAATATAAAAGTATCAGATAGGTGTACGCCGGTGGTGTCCGATCTTATCCGAGAAGGGCCAGTGTGGGTGCAGGTTTTCTTTCCAACCAAGAAGAAGCCACACACGACTGAAAGTCAAGATCCATTGATTAGATCCATTGAAAAACAGGTGAAACGAGGTTCGGCTCCTGCTTGACCGGAAGGAGAAGCTGCACCCACGTTGGCCCTTTGTGGATAAGACCAGACAGCCCTTGTGTACACTGTGGCAGTGTAGTTCAGTGGTTAAGATGTTGAACTACTGACCAATAAGTCATGAGCTCAAATCCAACCACTGCCAAGCTGAACTTTCTGGGCCCCTCAGCAAGACCCTTAATGCTCAGTTGTGTAAATGAGATGAATGTCAGTCTGGACATTAATGGCGTCTGACAAATGCCTTAAACGTGAATGTGTACTGTTGTGGTTACGGAGTACAGGTATGTAACTACACACCGTTTCCGCTTTTGTTCATAAACAGCTCTATAACGTAGGGAAAGTGTCTGAAGTGTAAAACCTATTAAAACATTAAAACAATGCAGTTGGAACATACTGGAGCTGGAAACCAGAGCTAAAAGTCGGCTCTTATCTAACTCGTTACTTTAACTAGATATGCGAAGAGGTTAAACCGGGGAAGCAGCGCCGTTTTGCGCCAGCTATCTATCGGCACAATCAACTTTGACACATTCGACACATCAGATATACTGACCTCTCTCCCCTACTTAAACACCAAATAAGACTAAAACAGAGCCAAATAACTTGCAGCACTAAACATGCTAACCTAGCTGATATATTTCAGATCATCGAGGATATGTTTTATTATAATCATTCCTTTCGTTTCCACTAGAATCTGAACTAGCCTAGCGAAAAGCTCTCCTGCTTGCTGTAGCTCATCCGGTAACATTAGAAGACAAAGTCTCTCTCGGATCCGGCAGGAAAATTAACTTACCATTTTCTCAGCTTCTCAAGAGTGTCCAGTGCAATCAGAATATACGAGAAAGATGTTTTAATCAGAAACACAAAATACTAATAATTCATGTCTATTTTACACTCTTAGTAGTTCCGTGGGTTCACAAGACCCATTGAGACTGGAAAGGAAGCGTCATCACCAGCTGTGCGCATGCGCACTGCGTGTTACTGCTTCGAGACTCCTTGCGTGTCGGGAATGTCACGGCTCGGTGACCAGGAGATCCTCCTTCCTGCGGTCGCTTATGCGTTTTACGACCGGTTTAATTGCCATTCGGTGTAGAGGCTACATTGTGCTGTTCTGGTCTTAAATAAATTGTGGGGTTTTTTTTGTATTTGTGATAGCTTTTAGTTAGACTGTCGTGGATGAGGTGTTGTTGCCATGACAAACTCGTAGGCTGATTTTGGTTTCCATGGTAATGAGACTCGGACGATCTTACGTATGCGTCTGCGGAAAAAGTGTTGCTAATTTGCGAAGTGGAAAATATAGGAAAATATATTTTCACTAAAATGCCCAACTACTGAATATATAATGCGATCTATGAATCTCTGACTGTCCCACACCCGTATTTCAATTCAGTTCAAAACCGATTTATTTATTTTTAACTCTGGTGTCCAAAGCCACTCCATACTGACTATATAGTGCACTACTCTGAATGTCATTTTGCGATCCAAGTAATTCTCTCTCTCTCTCTCTCTCTCTCTCTCTCTCTCTCTCTCTCTCTCTCTCTCTCTCTCTCTCTGTATATGAATGTGTGAACACCAGATGTCCTCAGTTGCAAATGAAATACCAAAAGCGAGCAAAGAGCAAACAAGTACACTGATTTTTTTTTTATATAAAGCATGTTTATTATACTTTATTATACTCCATGGACAAATATGCTATATTCACACAAAATACGTCACATATAAATAAATATAAATCTTTAGAAAAATACAATATTGAATATAATATGTAAAACGTATAAAAGTAAACATCATGATATCAAAATACTTTCTAGCAAATTTTATACATCACATTTAAAAAGATTTGTCTTAGAATACTGCTTTTTTTAACCAGAGGGGTAATGGCTTTATAAAAGCCTTATACAAACCTACATAAACCATGTTTGCCTTCATTGATAAATATTTTTACAACCTCTTCCACCACACACACCACACTATTCAGCCCTTACTGACATATAATTTCCATTTAGTGATGACAGACCTTAGAGTCAAACAAAGGACTTAAATATAGGACATCTTATTGAACTTATTAACCTATATGTTCGGAGGATTATGCACCACAGTACATGTTCTAGCATGGTTTCCAAGTTGTGTTTATGATTACTGCTTCTTTATCTTGTTCCCAAATCTGCCCTGACTCAGTAGAAATTTCTTTTGCGACAGTGTCAATAATCATCTTTTTGCTTCTAGGATTGCTAATGATTCTGAGGTTGGTTCACTTGACCCGTGAATAGCACAGCACCTGTGGATTTAAACAGAGAAGTCAGAATAAACAACAAGAAAGTGTTAACAAAATCCCATTCATGAAAGCCTGATGACAAGACTGACCTGTTGGTTTGTGCTGTATGAGGAAGAGGAATGGGTGGTTCAAAACATGCTCTGCTATGGCCATGCGAGAATAGATGATGACACCTATAAAGAGATGCACAAAAATGATAAGTGTGACCTTCCTTATCAGTTCTTATATTTAAAGAAGCTAATATATTTTTAACTATTTTTAACAAGACATTATATGTACCTCCAGCAGAAGATCCTTTTGTTCCCTCTTCATTCATCTCAATCTTTGTTCTCTGTAAAATCTTGGATATATACAATTGCTCTTCAGCTGAGGGTGAAAGAGAAAATAAATAGTTAATGACAAAATAATAATGAAATAATAATATAAAATTCACAAAGTATGTTTTTCTTTACTTACTAGTAATGCGGGAGAAATCAGCTTTAGTCTCACGGAAGATGTCGCAAAGTCCCAGTTTGCACAGTGCTGACTTCAGATCGACTTCTGTGTCAAAGGACAACCTGGACATAAGATTGACACATGAACCAGTGTTATACTAACATAATATAAACCTGAAAGATTTACCTGTGATGCAATACATTTATTTTTTACCTGGGAATCACCAGCTCTCGGTTAACTTTCCTCATCTGCTCTCTCCATTCCTGGATTTTGTTGCTGCTCAGCTCTTTGGTTAGGACTGAAAGTGGTACATCCCTCTCGAATGATGATATGATAAGCATGCTCAGTGAGTCCCCCTCGTATGGCAACTCAATAACATCATATTCAATGCCATCCTTTGTAACAAACTCACCTGGGTGGAGAGACATATGAAAGCAATATTTAAAACAATGTTGATTGGGTACTACTTGGACCTAACCAGTCCATTCATTTGTTTATTCATCATTACATCTTTCTTACTCACCAAAGTTGAACTTTTGTGTTGATCTCATCATTGACACTGACACTACACTGCCATTAGCTGTGTGGAAGGTTGCCTCAGCAGTTAGTCTAGGGTCAAAAGGGGTCTTCCAAAGCCCATGGAAGTGGAGGGCACTCAACAGCACTAAGCGTGTTTGGTCAGTCAGCACTCCAGACTGTAGGAAATTTGGGATCATGCCTAAAAAGAGCAAAGAAGAAATTCAAGACTAGTACATCCTTGTTTATGGGTGTCATGAGAACTATACATTCATACATATACTATATATTGTATGAATACCAACTTGAACCACAATGAACCACAATCTTCTGAGAATATCAGTTCCTAAGAGTTATACCCAGTCCTGCTCCCATATTCACACAACACCACACACAAACACACCTCCAGTGTTGTCTGACATCCAGGAGTTGATGACCTCCAGGGCAGTATCAGGATGACTGAAGTCCAACTGGTGTGGCACACTCTGAAATGCCTTTAATAGGCTACGCCGGAAGACCTTCTCCAAGACGACCTTCCTGTCCACCATTACAGCACTTGCCACTTCCACTCCTTCTTCACTATGCAGATCTCTCTGAATAAGCCTCTGTTGTCGTGACATTCCACGAGCTGTACATATACGAAGTGTAGCAAGTTAGAGAAATTAATTAAATTATTTCCGCATGTTTTTCCCTATATTTTAAACTGCTGTCTTGATTCCTACCTTGCAGAGAGTATCCCATGCATTGGCTGAGAGTCTGCAATGTGGCACCATAGGCTCCCAGCTGAGCCATCCCCAGCATTGAGGCAATGCCATAGGGTGAGAGAATGAGATTTTGATGTGGATGGAATTGGGCAGCTTCTGAAAATACGCGTAGTCCAAAATCTGTCTGCTGTTCCTGCAAGAGCTTACCCAGAGCTGACCCACAAAAGGTGAGGATCATCAGTATACACAGTCTCTGCATCCTGCATTGAGAGAGATAACACATTCTATTTAACTATTAGATAATTGCAGAGCTAATAATACATTTAAAACACACAGACAAAGAAAGAAATACTGTTGAAAGTATACGATTGAGTCTATTGAAAGCTGACTATTGCTCCTACATTAAAATCCGCAGAGCAGCCTGCATGATTAAGGATAATCTTAGCATTTTATTACACTAATACAGATTTCAATGTATTAAAACAACTAAAACTGTTAAAACCTCACAGAACACATAAGAACATACATTTGTTCGAGAGTTATGTATTTTCCAATGGATTACAATGCACTCACACAGTTTAAATGGCATGTGTTTATTTGGTCCCCCTTGACTCACCATTTTAGTTCTCAAAAGGTTCATTCATAACTGTTCTAAAAAAGACTGGGCCATTTACATAAGCTGTTCTTGTAATGCCAAGAAAGAACTTTCCATCTCAAGCATAAGTACGACAACTTTCCACAGTGGACATGTCACTTTTTTATTATTAATATTAATTTCTATATCTAGGTGACATTGTGGTTTTGGTTCATTTAAAGGGGTTGGTCACATGAATTTGACTATTAATTAAAACCATCTTGCTCAGCTCTCAGCTAAAGTTTTTATTATACTACAGATTCAAATTTCAACAGTAAACATTAGGGCTTTTAAATACTACCATACAAAAAATATATGTAGATATAATGTAATTATCTGTTAGGCTTACCAAATAAGTCTACTTCAAAATACTAACTCTAAGTTGATTTCTCATTCCTATTACTCATTAACTGACTGGCTAGCAAAGTAAATAATATAAGAAGATTGAGGGATATGCAAAATTATATCTAACAAAGCATAAGTCAGCTTTAAATTCAACAAAACATTGCATGGTAACAAAAATCATTACCTGAAAGTAGGTTTTGTAGGCTCTTCCAATGATTTAACCTTGCTGACTGACTGTCAAGTACAAGCTGAGTCTCGGCAAATTTGTCTGGTATTTAAAGGACTCAAAAACCCTCCCCTCCAGCTAACGGAAGTTGTGAAGTCATATCTATCTGTCTTTCCAGTCTGCCCAATCCCTCCTCCCCTGCTTTCACTTTACTTCATACAGACATGAAAAAATTGAGACTGTAGACTAAAACAACTGAGTCATATGCACTGAACTAAAGATTCACTGCAGCCAAGGCTTTGACAGCATATCAAAGTCAGTACATCTTTTGAGTGTGCTTCCTAATTTGATTACAAAATAGTTCAGTACATCCACACAATATGTTAAACTACACACACAGAACAATTATCTATTGTCTTGATGCCAGACTGGGGAAAGCAGACATCCCTCTGACTGCAGACTTACATACTCATACATTACTTGAAGTATGACACAGAAAAGATAAGGAACAGATGTTAAAAGATGTTTTACATATGCTTTTATTGTGTATTAACCATATTCAAATTATTTTAATTTGATAACATTATCTGATCTTATATGTCATTATATATATTATATATGTCATTAATATCAGAGATCATACTGAAGGGAAACATAGTAAGTTTCTGGCTCAAACTCATCTTACCAGCTGGCAATTTTAGTGAAGGTGACACGCTGTATTACTAAAGTTTCTACTAGAGAATTAGCATTCCAAAGCACATGCTCATGAAGATACTCATGAGAGGCCTGAGTTTGCTTTGATGACTGAACGTCTGGTGAAACGATGAGAAAAACAGAAGAGAAATAAAATGGAGAGAACTCTGGAACGTGTCACATTTTGCGCAACTCAATATTCATGTCTGTACCTGGTGGTGAAAATTATGACTAGTTGACATGATAATTATGACTAGCGGATGAGACTGACCTTTAGAGTAATTTGAAATAAAAGATTTTTTTTTTCCAAAACGTATTATAATACAAAGATCTTAATTAAATAGTTGAGTGTTACACTTATTTTGGAACTGCTTGTTAGACAAGTAAAATTTTGATTCAAAAGACACTCATGACAGAGCACAGCAACAATAAAATTAGCAACTCTCTCAAAGAGTGATGTCACACACTGACCAATTTCAGATGTCTAGATGAGCATATCACATTCATTTCCTTTCCATGTAGTTATTAATCTATTTTTAGCTTATGTACACAATATTTCCAAAATTAGCAGCAGTCCATATCACGAATGGAAATCCACAAATTTGGACCCCAGTGAGATCACCCACCTATTTCACATTACAGTCAAAGATGGGAACTCACTTTGGTTGATGACTCATTGTAACCATCTGGGAAAAAAACCAAGAGGATTTTGGAAAATCCATTAACTAAAGCCGCATTCTGTAGCAAACACAGAATCCTTTTATGCCGTTTACAACTATGACATCTCTTCGGTTTTACTAGCTCAATACAGTCTTTAAGGTCTATAGAATACACCAAAAGTTTAACTAACATTATTTTCATCAGCAGTAACAATTTTGGTGTCTAGGAAAAACGCCATTCTGAAAGTACTCAGATTTGTTTCCAGTACTTACCCAAATTATACTGTCCAAAAACGGTGAATTGCTGGAATATTAATATGTATTATGGTGTACTCCTGACACATAAATGGCTGAATATCCTGTACAAGGAATCAATTTTAAAATGCTACCTTGGGCAAAGCCATGTTGCCAGACAACAAAAGGTCCACTTATAGGCACCTAGACTGAAAATAATTATAAGACCTGATGTTCGTGTCATCACTGTTAAATTCATAATTAGACTATATGATCTCACGAAAAGTGTTACATTTTACACATTTCATTTCAGCTGGATATATCAGTCAGGAAACTGTATTGCTCCATAAAATCACATTTTTTGGCATAAGCTTTCCTGACAATTTTAGACTATTAAGCTCTTTGACAAATACAAAAAAAAAAAAAAAAAAATTAAACCAATGTGCCATGCTTGAGAAAACCTTAAGGAACAGTCAATGCTAGTATCTCAGAGGTATGTGTTCTCTTCTGTGTCACAACACACAGTTTAAATGTAGTTTAAAAGCTTTTTCTGTTTGCCTGCCTTGACTCAACTTTCCATTTGTCAAAATGCCTATTCACAATTGTTCTTAAATACACTAGTCCAGTGTACAAGGAGTTCAAGGAGTTCAAGGAGTTCCTACAGTTACCATTTTTGTTTTCTTCCTTTTTTAAACTTTTGAAGTGTCACAGTGGTCAGCTATCTGCTACTTATAAATCAGCTGATCAGCTTTCAGTTAAGTTCTACTAAATTACCAAATTAAACAGTGATAATACACACTAACACAACTATCTGTATAATACTAGCCAATTATATCTGCAAAAAAGAGATTAAAACAGTAAAATTATATTGTTTGGGAAATGACAAGTAAAAGCTTAAGTGAGAGAAAGCAGAAGCAGCATGGGTGTGGGTAAAAGGCTATGAAAGGGACATCCCTTCTGTGTGCAAGGGACAACGTGCTCTCCATCAGGCCTCTGACCCCTGCAGTGAATGTGACAAGATAAGGATTGCATCAACTGATGGTGACGTTACATTTCCAGTTGTACTGACAACACACCACAGCGTTTATAAAAGAGGGAACCCGATTCAACTTGGGATACTGTGTATTCAGTCTCACAAAATGCAGTAATAGTCACTTTATCCCCAAACACACAATTTAAAGTTTCTAATATGTGACAAATTTCAAGAGAGATCATTATGCCAAGGCACTTTTAATATGATTTAAACCTACAGTAAAAATCATCAACTATTGACCTGGGACCATTGGCCTATACACTCAGCACCCAGTAAGACAGAATTGCTCAGTAATTTGTCAGTAATTCCAAAGTTTCTTCATGCTTAATCAGAATCGAAATATGCAGCTATTGTCAAAATATTCAGCACAGGATGTGACCAATGGAGCAAAAGAATGGAAAAAAGAAGCAAACATCTCTTGTGTCTTCCACTCAGGAACAAAGAATGTTGTTCTTTTAGCTTTAAGATAGTGAGAGTGATTAAAAATGTATGGAAAAAATATACAGAGTTCAGGAAAACAAATGAACCAGAATCTTTTTAGCACACACCAGTATGTGAAATGTGTTCAACCAGACAATGATGAGACGAAAGTGTGCAGTAGTTATCCAGACTGATCTGACCATGTCATTTCCACAGGCCAAGAGTTCTAGCAAGGTATCATGGCAGTTTACCGGTAACTCAAAATACATATGCAAACGATACTGCAAAATAAGTAATTTTGTTGTGCCATATGAAGGTAATGCTCCCACTATAGTGAAGACTACATTTATAATTGTCAGTGATATAAATATACATTTTGGAGGATGTGTGCTAAATGTTAACTCTGGCAATATACATCTTTAACAAACAAACTTTTTAATCATCTTTTTTTAATCTTTTCTTGTTAAGACATATTTCAAGATTTCAACAACAATTTCATTGTTTGATTTCACTGAATTATAACAGGGCAAAAGTTATTTAAGTGACTTGCATGTGCTGGCACATAACTGGTGTTGATACTATCTCCTAATGTGGAGGAAAAGGAGTAGTTGATAAACTAACACAGATATGGGTGGCTGGATGTCAGAAATGGTACAGATTGTAAGAACTTGTTTTGTGGTTGAAGTGAGTAAGAAAAGAGATTGCACATACTCCAAGCTGAAGTCCATATCTCTCCCTCATACATGTACATGAACACACCGGACCTTGTACAGACAGTTACAGGTGAGTAACGCATTACAATGCAGTTTTGGAGAACCTGCAATTTATATTTACAATTCATTTTCATGTAAGGTATCCAGGTAACTTTCAGTTCATTATCGCTGGAACTCATTCAACACATCCACTATATGCCATGACGTTACCTCTCACATGAAAAAAACTCTGAGTATAAAACAATTAAAGTTATATTCTGTGCCAACATAAACACTTACAGGTTTAGTCTGTACTGTGATTCACAGACCTTTGAAATAAACTGAAGTGTGTGTGTGTGTGTGTGTGTGTGTGTGTGTGTGTGTGTGTGTGTGTGTGTGTGTGTGTTTGTGTGTGTGGCCCATTAAGGGTGTGTTCCTGGGATAGGTTCCAGATCTCCAAAGCACTGGCCAGGAAAAAGTGGTTGCTGGAAATGATGGATATGAATTATAATCATACAATAATGTTAATTATCTCTGATTAACCTGGTTATGCCTACTTTTACTTGTGATTCTCATGTTTATTTGACTAAATACTTTTTTGTTTGAGTTGAACCAAGCAGGAGCCACACCTGGTTCTATGTATTTAACTGGTCAACCTTGGTTTGTAATCAGTTTCTAGCTGTGGCGGCTTTTTGGCTGGATTGAAAACCTGCAACCACACGAACCTTTTGTGGATATGTTTCAACACTCTCAAGTATTTTTCCAGCACATCTGACTACACAATGACTACATTCAGTATTGGCTGGCACTAAACATAATGATTGGGTCCAAAAGGACCTTATTACCATTCCCTCTAATCAAAGAACAGTTGCCACCACATACTCACAAACATGTCTGGTCATTAATATATTCTGCGTTAACGGTGCTGTTTTTGCAGAGTACTAAAGCACATTGAATGAAATGAAAAAGAATTAGTCACTGAGGCAATAACTTAAAAGACAATAGCTTCAAATTAAAGCTGACTTCAAACAAAACCTTATGGTACTTTTCTGGTGCACATGAGGTGGTCTCTGTTCAGTGGCCCAAACACTTTCAGACAGTTATGTAACATTCTTTGGTGTGTGTTGTCTAGACATGCACCTTGGAGACGCACTGAGCCAGGATCCACGCCCTATATCCTGAATAGAAAATACCTGTGAAAACATTTTCCAGTATAAAACAGACCTAGCAGCATTAGAGCATTTTTTAAAACAGAATTCTTAATGAAGTGCTAGGCAAACACTCACACATTTGTGTGTGTGTGTACATGTTTTACTAGCTTTGCTGGTCCTCACAAGGAAAGTTGCTTTTTCATTGTAGTATTTAACAAAAATTTAAAAAATAAAAGAGCCAAAACATTTCCTTTTCATTACTGAGGTTAAGGTTATGGTTAGTGTTTGGGTTAAGCATAACATTAATTAGCTACACTAATAATTGTGTCAATAGAATGTCCCCGCAAGTGTAGCAAGACAAACGTGTGTGTGTGTGTGTGTGTGTGTGTGTGTGTGTGTGTGTGTGTGTGTGTGTGTGTGTGTGTGT
>JAOVVH010000052.1:12722305-12738027 GCA_028566435.1 Scorpiodoras heckelii
ACACACACACACACACACACACACACACACACACACACACACACACACACACACACACACACACACACACGTTTGTACTGCTATACCTGTAACAACTTCCCATTGACATAATTATTACTGCAGCTAATTAATGCTGACCCTAACCCAAACCCTAACCTATAATTAAAAGGGAACTGTTTGGCTCTTTTTTATTTTTGAAAAGAAAAAATCAACTATTTTCTTTTGGGGACCAGCAAAATGTCCCCACAAGGTCAAAAATATCAGATATTCCTATCCTTGTGGAGACATATGGTCCCTAAAAAACATGGTACACACATACACACACACACACACACACACACACACACACACACACACACACACTTGCCCAGGCAAATCTTTATTGAGTTTAATTTGAGTGACAGACTGTGTCTTTTTCTAACTGCTGTCCCTCCTCCGTCCTCTCAGGAATCTTCAAAGAATGCCAAAAAGTTGTGCCACCTAACCCATACTTTGAGAACTGCGTGTTTGACCAGTGTGGCACAGGAGGATCTGTTGCTGCCCTCTGCCAGGCTATTGAGAGCTACGCTGACCTGTGTGCCCTAGCTGGGGTGCCAATTAACTGGAGGAACAAAACTTTCTGTCGTAAGTGTTTGTCCATGGGCATGAGGTGTGCTTTAGTTAGCCAATATTGTTTTTTAGTTATCAATGCAAGCTTGTTTTTCAACTTTTGTTCCTATCATTAGCCGTCACCTTCTCCCATGCTGCTTCTTTAAACCTTTACATCTTTCTGCAAATCCAACTGTTTGATGGTTTATTGCAGCCCCTTAATCTGCCTTCTTGTTTCTCTATGTCCTTCAGCCCTGAATTGTCCTGTTGGCAGTCACTATGAATACTGTGCTACTGCCTGCCCCCCCAGCTGTCAGGATCCTGGCTCAGCCAGCTCATGCACACAGCCATGTGTAGAAGGATGTGTTTGCGACGACAGACTGATACTGAGCGGAGACAAATGTGTGCCCTTCAGTCAATGTGGATGTACCGATAAGAACAGCAATTATAGACCTGTATGTAAAAGTTAATGTGTATGAGCTGGCATTATGCAAGTCTAGAAATTGTGAGAGAAAGAGTTTAAAATTAGCCCCAACCTCACATTTTATGTTCTTAGCATCTAATGCTAATGGCCTGTTGTGTTGTTTACCGTACCACTGTAATAGTTTAGTTTTATGTACAATCATGATATCAATGTTGGGATGTGTTACTCAGGTGGGCGAAAGCTGGTTTACTAAGGATGACTGCTCTGAACGCTGCATGTGTTATCCTTTCAACAATGTGACATGTGAAGCATGGGAGTGTAGCCCTGCACAGGAATGTAAAGTTCACGAAGGCCAGCTGGGCTGTGTGAATAGAGGTATGCACTTCTCCAATCCAGTCATAGTACACTACAGTGGGGTATTCACGCAAGTCACATCTTAGTACCACAGCAACTTTTTTGCTACATCTAAGACACTATTTCATGACACTTTGACACATTTGTAAATCACCATTCACTGTTCAAGCTGTATGTGCTAACAGCTAACTGACAAGCATGATTTGAACTTGCTACTATAATGTTAGTTACTCATTCAGTCCTTGATGTAAATATTATAATTTATTGACGTACATTCATATGACAACATAGGAACACATTATGTACAAAATAAAGATCCCTTGATTAAGATTGAACAAACTATTATGCTAAGCTGGCAATAGTCCACTCCAAAGGAAATTTCTAAACACTTTAACTCTGTGTGTACAGGAGTGGGTATTTGCCACATAGCTGGTGATCCTCATTACTACACCTTTGATAGTATTATGCACTCCTACATGGGCACATGTACCTACACTTTGGTAGAAGTGTGCAATAGTTCCATGGTGACTCCATTTACCATTGTGGCCAAGAATGAAGAGCGTGGCCAGCCTGAAGCCTCCTACGTTCGCTCTATTACTATCTACCTTCCAGGAGCCAATGTCACACTAAGCAAGAGCAAAAGAGTACTGGTAAGAGTCAGAAAAACTGAGGATGTAGATGAGCAAGACATGAAATGGATGGCTTTTTTAAAAATATGAATTGGTCATATATGTATATAATGTATTATTGCCAAGAATATAATACACCTATGTAGATAAGAAAATTTGTGACCTCACAGACTTCTGGTTTCTGCCCTATATAGCTGGATGGGCAAAGGATTCTTACCCCCATGGACATTGCTATAGCCAAGGCCAAGGTTTTCACTAGTGGAGTCAACAGTGTGCTGTCCACTGACTTTGGCCTAATTGTCCAGTTTGATGGTGTTCACCACGTAGAGATCACTGTACCTGGAGACTACTACAACAAGGTGAAAACACATGCTGATGACATTGCCAAGAGATAACTGCTCAGTGGCTACTAGGTAGCCCTTTAGACAGGCTTTAGTGCTTCTTTACAACAAGCATAAGATTCTAGTGAGGTCTTGATATACTCACAAACTGAGTACAATGTACACACAAGAAAACTAACGAATTACACCCAGTCCATGGAATGGTAAAATTTCCAAAGGCATTTGCATGAAAAGAACTACAGGTATTATTCAATTACAGATATACCACACTGTAAAATCACTTCAGTCAGTTGTAATCATTTGTAGTGAAGAATCATTGCTCATTCCTCTGCCGCTCACCTTTGTTTCCTCTCTTCTATGATGTTGGTAGGTATGTGGTATGTGTGGTAACTACAATGGTAACTCAAGTGATGACAACTTGATGCCAAATGGCCAGCCAGCTAAAGATGTCATAGAGTTGGGTAACAGCTGGAAGGCAGAGGGAGACAGCGATCCAGGGTAAGTACCTGACATACTCATGACATAGGTCAACACTAGAAAACCAAACAGAACATTGCATAGTTGAATATAATATGATGACCAATACAATAATTATATATGACATTATAACACATAGCATTACTAAAACTAATATAGATATATAACTAGCTCTTTAATTCCAGCTACAATTAATATTCAGAGGTACAATACTGAGTTGCCAACTGCATATCAAACACCCCAAGAATAAGTTACAGAGCTAATCTGAAGCTGTCTTATCGGGCTGCATTCCTGTTGTTATTTTTACACGTTTTTTGTATTTCCCACTTCCTCAAGTGGCTTTTGTGAATAAGAATTTGTTCTAAATGACTTTGCCTGGTAAAAAATAAAGGTTAAATTAGGTGAATAAATAAACAGGTGGCTAAAAGGGACTAATTATTTATGATGCAGATAAAGTAAAGCATTATAGGGGAAAGAAAAAGAGGTATCTGTCAGACATGGGGACTTTTTGACTTGATTTAACTTGAGACTCATCCCAAAAAGATCTGAGACTCAATTGGATATGAAATTGACTCATGAACAATATTATATTTTTGATGTTTTTGGCACATTAAGGAAATATCTGACAAGCTGACTATCAATCCCTCCCTTATTATCATGTGTAACTTCACACAAGGGCATGGCCACAGATGACGTAGCCATAAGAGACTTGAAACTTGAGATGAAAGACTTGATACTTGATACTCTAAAAGACTAGAGACTTGACTTGGACTTGCAAAACATTCTACGCATAAGGCATATTTTTTAAAGTTGAGTCCAATATCTCAGGAAACATAATGTAAAAAAATATAAAAAATTTTTATACAAATTAAAAAAATATTTACCAGCTGAATTTGCTAAAGAGATGACCACACTTAATTAACATCTGTTCATCCAAAATTCTCTGTTGGTACTTCACTGTGTAGTTCTATTTAAGTGGGAATCCATATTGTACACTGTTAGCCTACAGAATAATTACACTTGCATAAAGTACATTTGCCATATTGAATGCACCATAAAAATAGATAATTACCTAAGTTCATCTCATTACCACGTTTTATTTATTTCATTCATTTTTATTTCTTTCTTGTAACCCTCTGTCAATCTTTGTCTCTGTAGATGCCAGCCAGACACACGACCGGATATCCGCCCAAACTGCACACAGGAGGAAGAACAGGCCATCAGTGACCTGTGTGGCAGCATCATCATGTCAGACCAGTTCAAGCCCTGCCACTCACTCATCCCTCCTAAGCCATTCCTGAGGAACTGCATCTATGACATGTGCGAGTATGATGGCATGGAGTCCACACTGTGCAATAACCTGGAGGCCTATGCACAGGCCTGCCAGAGCGCTGGGGTTACCATCAGCTGGAGGAACAGTACCTTCTGCCGTGAGTGATCCTCAGTCTACTCAACAAAAGAGAGCTTAGTCTTGAGCAGCCTTCATACTGCAATGACCACTAATCATGACCTTTGAACAATTTAAAAATGTAATGTCAGGTTGATAATGCTTTATTGAGTCAGGTAATAAATTTACAGGTGTTAAGTAAAGACAGCTCATATGCAGAATGCCTATATAACAGCAGCTGTCCTGTTCTGACCTCCCATACAGCTCTTCCGTGCCCCCCAAACAGCCACTACTCAGACTGCACACCACCATGCCCACCCACCTGTGCAGACCTTTTCCCCATTTTCTGCCCCCTGCCACCAAATGGCTGTGTAGAGGGCTGCCAGTGTAATGCAGGCTTTGTGCTGAGTGACACCAATTGCGTACCACTTTCCAACTGTGGATGTGTGGACAGCAAAGGAGAATATCATGATGTAAGTCATCTTTGATCCACATGCAAGTTTTCTAGGTTGAGACATAAAATTAGTTAAGTGTTTTCTGAAAGGAGTATCTACCTGCCATTTATACCAGCTCATCATTAGGTTTCACTGGGACGCTCAAAATGTTTGCAACACAATGTTCTTCATTTGTGATACAGAGTAAACCACCCTGGTCAGTAATCCTGCTGTGTGTTACAGGTTGGAGATTCTTGGGTGACAGAACACTGTGAGCAGAAGTGCACATGCACTCAGGGAGGAATGTTGAACTGCATGAATTACGCGTGCAGCGCCAGCGCCATTTGTGCCCTAAACAATGATGGCGAGCGCTACTGCAAACCTGAGCGTGAGTCCTAGATACTAATAAGCCTCCTGTCTGCCAAACAATTTTTATTTTTGTCATATTTTTTTGTATTCTTATAAGGTATAATCCTTCAGGTACATTATAATTCATTTTTAACAAAAATAACTCCATGATATAAATGTTGTTCAAGCAAAATATACAAAATGCCATGTGCATGTGACACACCACTGAGATTAATATATTTTTATTCTTTTTGTATCTATTTATTTATTTATTTATTTTGCATTTATAGGTTTTGACAAGTGCATAATTTCTGGAGATCCACACTACAACACCTTTGACAAATTCAACCACCACTACCAGGGCGCATATACATATGTGCTAACCAAGGATCATGATCTACCCAGCATCCTTACACCCCTTACCGTGAGGGGTAAGAACGTCCGCAGAGGTGGCAACAACCGTGTCTCCTACCTGCATGAGGTTTATGTGGATGTGTATGGTGTTAGTGTTCACATGCTCCAGAAGAAGGTGCTGCTGGTAAGAAAATAACAGGATTTCATTTTTGCTTATAATTGTCTTAATGTAGAGTAATGTGCTCTAATTTGCTTTTGTCTGTGTGCTGGTGATCCCTCCCACAGGTTAACGGTGAGCGCGTGTCCCCTCCTTTCAGTCCTAAGCAGGGCATCAAGATCACCTTGAACTTCCTCTACCTTCAGCTCACAACTGACTTTGGCCTTACCGTGCGCTTTGATGGCAACATACAAGGAGGTGAGCATAAAGACAAACACCATGTGTATCGATCTATATGTTGGCCTAGGCACATCCACACACAATATATAAAACACAGAACAGACACACATCTCAGCTGTGGTACAAACCCCTTTTTCCTTTGAACAGAGGTGATTTTGCCGAGTACCTACAAGTCACATGTGCTTGGCCTTTGTGGAAACTATGATGGTCGCTTTAATAATGAGTATGTGAAGCCTGACGGCACACTTACCCGCAACCTCAATGAGTTTGGGGACAGCTGGCAAGTGACTGACAAGCAATTAGAGGAGTTACAAACCTCGGGCCTGCCCCGGCTCAGCCATTTGCACAAGTGAGTAAAGCGCTTTCAAACTGTGCCTTAGTCACATTCTCACCTGATCAGTACTTAACTCACTTTTTTCTTTACGCTAATAGTAATCATAATTAGATAAAAGTACACATTATTGTATAGGGTATACTATGGAAAAACATTATAGAGAATACAGTAAATAGCTTTTTTTTTATTAAAGATTGTCATTTTAAGCTTTCTACTTCCTGCAGGTTTTTTCTTTGTATCCCATAACCAGCCACAAGAACCCTGGCTATAATTTAGTCTCTCTCTCTCTCTCTCTCTCTGTCTGTCTCTGTCTCTATCTATCTGTCTGTGTATTAGGAGAGAGGTTGAAGAAGATTTGGACTCAGGCTTTGAGACACTCGGATGCACCGAAGCTCAGCTGGAGGAGCTGAAAGGGAAGGATCAGTGTGGCGCTCTGAGTGACCCTGAAGGACCCTTTGCTCCCTGCCAGAACATCACTGAGCCTGATGATTTCGTGCAGTATGTACAATGACCTGTATTATTATAATGAGCTCTACACAGGTGTTAGAATTGTGGGTATGGGTGCCTGTGGGTGTCTTTGCGTATTCTCTTTTATACTCCAGGTGACTGATAACCTTCACTGCGGAGAGTTCATTGTGTGCAGAGAACTTCCTTACTGCAGGACATTCCTGGTAGAGAAAGTATGCATTGTTCTGATCAGGATTCTGTGTTTGTGTTTTGCAGGGATTGTTTGTTTGACTTGTGTGCCGAGCAGGACAATTCCATGCTACGCTGTCAAAGCTATAGTGTTTATGCCCTTGCTTGTCAGGAGCAGGGAATTACATTAGGCACTTGGAGAGCAGAACTGGGGTGTGGTATGTCTCTCTCTCTCTCTCACACACACACACACACACAGTCTATCAAAATACCTACCTTTTCATTTTCAGCAAGTAAACATGTTCTTTGTTAGTTTGCAGTAGCTTGTCATCAGACTAACAAGATCATGTGTAATACATTTTTGTGACAATAACAGATATACTTTATGTACTATACATGAAAATGATGTTAATGTTCACATCCCTGTAAAATACCATTTAAGCAGATTCTTCTAAATGCCCTATAGAAAAAATTGTGAAACTATGAATAGATATAAAATTGCTAACTATAATATGCAATATAATTTACACCGCAGTACCAGAAAGACTAGTGCAGCACCTATGCAAAATACATACATTAGCAATGCCACCTATGCACATCATTGGCTGTGTCCTCCAATGCGTATACAAAGCGATAGACATCTGTGGAAGCTTCTACAGCTGTTTCTGCTGTGACAATGGCAAGCTATCACAATTGTTTCAGCAATTTTCAGCATGGTTTAATAGTTGGATCTCGTGAGATGGTCATAGCATTTCAGAGGTAGGAGCAAAGTTTGGATTTTCCTGAGCATTTCAAGGGTGTACCGTGACTACAAGATTTCTGGCAAAACCTTGAACTTATGCCAGCATTGTAGCCGTAAACAGTCTCTGGGTGAACGTGACCAGTGTCAGCTGGCAAGAATCGTTTCACATGATATGCGTGCAAAAATATTGTTAAAATCAATATTGTTATTCTAACAGTAGAGGGTGCAAAAGAATCAGTCATATTCTCTATAAAATAATATATATTCTCTATAAAAAATTTTCAAACCCCATATACCATCTGAATTTTTGTGACAAACACACACCAATATAAGATAAACATGTAAGCCAGTATCTTTAACAGTCCTCCTCACTGTGTGTATTGGGTTGTAGGTCTGTCATGTGGTGACAACAGTATCTACACAACCTGCATGACTGCATGTCCAGCATCATGTGCAGACTTGGCAGCACCCTCGGAGTGTGAGCAAACTACGTGCATAGAGGGATGTCAGTGCAAACCTGGATTTGCCATGAGTAACAACGATTGTGTTCCTTACAATGAGTGTGGATGCAACTATTTGGGCCGCTACTACACTGTGAGTCTGCAGTTGTCTGTCAGTTAGTATTGACACATAAGGAATTTAATATGAGCTCAGATCAATGTGCATGCCACTTTTCTCTTTGGATTCACAAACAGCTGAATGAGGCATTTGTGAGCGAGGACTGTGCTCAGAGCTGTGAATGTACACCCACTGGTGCAGTTTGTGAGGCCAAAGGCTGCACTGACAACGAAACCTGTACCATCGCCAACACCGTACGCAATTGTTACACCGTACGCGAGTGTGAGTGCCTCCACTTAAAATGCAAACAATATGCAATTCCAGTGTTCCAGTTTTCTAACCACTATAGTTTCACAGTATACTTTGTTAAGCAAATATACCTGTTCTCTATATTCCTGCCTTTCTTAGTGAACCCATGCACAGACTCACCATGCTTGAACGGTGGTACTTGTATTGAGGGTGTGGACTTAAGCTACACCTGCATATGTCCAAAAGGCTTTAAGGGGAGCAACTGTGAGGATAAAGATGGCCTAGGTAACTACAAATAGGAAAATAAATACATTAAAAAAATGACCTCTGTGATCCTGCACTCTTAAAAAATAGCTGAAATGTGATTCAAGGACTGACTGTCATACTGCCCCTACTGTTCTAACAGATGAAACAAGCATTATTCTGATTGGAGTCTTGGTACCACTTGCCCTCATCATTATCATCACAGTAATTATTTGCATCTGCAAGAAATCAAAAAGGTATGTCCAGGAAACAAGAATAATTCAGTATTCACTATGACATTCCCTATAACAACCAAAATTAAAAGGCTGTTCATAATCTACACATACTTCATTAAAAATGTCAGTTGTAATGAGGCCGGTGATCAGATAGTGACTGTTCTTTTCATTACTCTCTACTGTAGCATTTGGATTTGAACTGAAATAATACCTACTAGGATAAAGAATTTCATTTTATTCCAGTTGATGAATGATGTGTGTTGTGAAGAGTATAATAATGAAAGTGAAATGGTATATTCTTTTCTTAGGTACAGAAAACATAGCTGTGATACCAGCAGCAGTAACAGTCTGTCACTGGAAGATAAAGGTATGTATATGTTTTCCTGTAGAACTTGTTTTTGGTCATTTTCATATAATTTGAGTAATGAACCTAACATTTGTCAACAGGTTTTCCCTATGAGAATCTGGATAAGAGGAGAAGTGTGGACAGCGAAGTGTTAAAATCTTCCAGCTTCTGAATCAGCCATATGTTGTATTTATTGAAATGTCAATGTTGCAGAAATTAACATGTGAACAAGAACTATTCAATTACAGTGGATACATTTGCCAATTATGAATCTATCTTGTAATCTTTAATAACTTATTTGTAAACCAATGTAATTGTCAGTACAAGGTGTAATAATCCATAGACTTAATGAAACAATGTTTTTTAAACACCATGTTGTTGTTTTTTAAAAGAAACATTACGAATGCCCACATCCATTTATTCGGTTCTTTCAAGTGCATTACGCTGTAGGTAATCATACTTTCTCACGTTTTAAACACTTTAGATAATGAGTACACCTTTAAACATAAGCAATCAAATCACTTGACAATCCAAGATAAATAATATAATTGCAATAAAGTGCTTAGAAGAAAAACAACCTTAAATAACCCATATGATAAATGTACTAATTGGATTCCTATGATGTAATACATAATAATAATAAAAATAATAATAAAAAAAAAAAATAATAATAATAATAAAAACATGAAACTTCATGTTTTGGGTATGCTTATGGAGGAGTACCAACTTCAAGTCTGCTGATCCAAAGTATGAAATAGTTGGACTAAAAATCTATTTGTTTGTTAAACATTGAAATAATAAGAGGACATCTTCCTTCTGAAACCATGGCATTATAATCACATTAGTGTGTGACTGTGTGTAATGACTTATACAATAAAGTAGGTCAGTCAGGTTGATCATATTTGTAGATACTGGACCACAGAGAACTGCAAAAGACAGTGCTTTTAAGCAGGTAGCTTCACTTTCTAGGTAAAATTTTTATGGAATACAAACTCAGTTTACTGCGAACAGGTCATACTTTCCAGACAGGAACTGAATGTTTTATGCATTGTGAAGGACCAAATCTAATCAGTCATGGAATGATTGTAATGTGAAATCAGGCAGGGAGCGTAATGCTTTCTGTTGAATGATTAATACAGCTGAGAAGCATGTCAGCATCTGCTGCCCAAAGACCGGTACAAAATCAATACACACAAATCAATGACATGGTGCTGGCAGCCACTGCTGGAGCACAGAACTGCAACATGGGACTGAATAACATATAGAAATAAATCACAATGAAGAGAGTTGAAAGTGGTTTATCAGCTCACCACTGGGCATCAGCATGCCTGTGTGTGTGCGCACGTGTGTGTGTGTGTGAATGAGGGAGAGTGCTTGTCTAAAGGCAAAGCACCATGAAAAAAATGGAAAAACCTCAAGCTGGATATGGCTGAAATCAAGAGAGAACATTCCATATGCCATTAAATGTATAACAATCATGTATTAGAGGAAGCTGTTATATGTGTAAATGTTGCTAATATCCAACCACGCCACACTTGAGCACTGTAGCTTCTGTCCAAAGATTGCATAATATTTTGATTTGGCCTTTCAGAGCAGTTACTTATAGTCTGCCGAAGAGACAGGCAAAAACGGATGCTGTACTGCCTCAGTAGTTTGCATTTTAGTTTCCCAAAAACAACACTTAAGCTTGAAATGTATAATATATAATAGCAGCTTATATCGGGTATCAATAAACAATTTAAAGGCTCATCGATGTAAAAAATATTAAAACATTAAAATAAAGAAATACAAAGGATTGCGCTGGAGCAAAGGAATGGATGTAGATATTAAGACTACAAAAAATAAATAAATAAATTTACATTCAGAAAAAAATTTAAGAATTAAAAAAAAATTATCCACTGGGGGAGGTCAGTGGATCAGCATACTGTAATAGAGAACAGTCAGAAAAGACTGGCTTTGAAATGTTATACCCCAACATTCAGGCAGGTTAACTTACAGTCAATTCCAGTTTCATGACCCCATGTGGTTCCTCACACACTGCACTGAATTAATAGGAGGGACACATTTAAAACAAGGCCTTAAAGTGAGTGAACTACTTCACAAATTCATGGATTACAGCTTTTCTGTTCTCATTTATCCTGCCTTTCAGAATTAAGTCAACAGACAGTAGCATACTATGAGCCTGATCTGAAACAAGATGCGGAGCCTTAATGCACAGCATGTAAACAATGAACGTGTAAAAAGAAATAAAAATCGAACCCTCATTTGAACACTAGTAAAACTAAAAGACCCTGTGTCTGCTACGTTACAGTGAACCTTAAACATTCCACATTACATTTTGCCAGAACAAATAGTTCAAGCTGGATAATTAACAACTCACTACAAGTAAGATTTCAAAATTAAATTCCAGTGGCACACTTCCTATTCTTCCCAGTGATGTACTTGTGTGTGTGTGTGTGTGTGTGTGTGTGTGTGTGTACACATTTAGCTGTGTGACTCCAGCACCAGCACTTTGCACTCGCGCTTGGCGATCTTGTCGAGCGATAAAATGCTCCGGTCTGGGGGGAGGTAGAGTGGCCGACCGACAGGAGAGCCGACAGGAGGAGTGATTGCACGCCGTTCCATAACACTGCCTGTCCTATAATCAGAAGAAAGTACGAGTTTACACTTTCAGTGTATGAAGAGACAATGGACAGGTGCTGTCACATTCACATAGCTTTCGAGCCATTTAAATCCTGCTTGTTGTTCCTTATTTAGGCAGGTGAGAACACGGAAATTGAACTCAGTGATGGACCAGAATAACTGGACGGGGACCATCTGAGCATGGTGATCTTAGTCTGATTACATGTGAACTGTAGCATGGTTCAATTGCTGTGAGAAGCGATTCAGCCCTGTAGGAATGTGATTGTGGGCCACATTTTTTTTCTTGTAGATATGAGCTGCCAAACTGAGACAGTTTGACAAAGTATTTGCCCTTTCACAATTTCTTCTAGTGTTGCTAATTTGTCACATTTAAATGTTTCAGATCATCAAACTAATTTCAATATAAGATAAAGGCAACATAAGTAAACAAAGAATGCAGCTTTTAAATGATCACTCCATTTACTGAATCTAATTCAAAACCTATATAACCCATGTGGAAAAAATAACTGCCCCTAGCTACCAAGTCAGCCTGTTAACTAAAGTCAACTGTCAATTGTGTTCAATGTCACTAGCCACACTCAGGCATGATTACTGCCAGACCTGTGAAATCTAGACATCACTTAAACAGAACCTGTCTGGCAATTTGAAGCAGGCTAAAAGGTCACAATAAGCATCACATGATGCCACGTATTAATAGATTTGAATACAGATGCTACACAAAATCATTGTAATCTACCAGTCTGGAAAATGTTACTCTAAAATGCTAAGACTCTGGGACTCCAGCATACCACAGCGAGAGCCATTATCCACAAATGGAGAAAACTTGAAACAGTGGTGAGGACTCCCTACCAAAAATTCACGAAGAGTACATGACAACTCATCCAGAGAGTCACAAAATAACCCCGATGAACATCTAAAGAACTGCAGGCTTCACTTGCCTCAGTTAAGGTTAATGTACACGAATCCACAATAAGAAAGATATGGGGCAAAAATTGCATCTACGGGAGAGTTGAAAAGTGCAAACTACTTCTGACCAAACAGAACACAAAGGCTTGACTCGCATTTTCCAAAAAAACATCTAGATGATCCATAAGACCTTTGGGGTGATATTCTGTAGACTAATGAGTCAAACGTGAAACTTGTGAAACCAAGGGAGATGTGGGTCCTGTTATATCTGGCATAAAGCTAACACTGCATTCCAGCATAAGAACATCATGCCAGCAGTCAAACATGGTGGTGGTAGTGTGATGGTCTGGGGCTGCTTTGTTTCTGCAGAACTTGGACAACTTGTTATAATTGATGGAACCATGAATTCTGCTCTCTAAAAGAAAATCCTGGAGGAGAATGTCTGGCACATCAGTTTTATGACCTAAAGTGCAGCTGGGTTATGCAGCAGATTTGAAGTGCACAGGCAACTCTGAATGGCTCAGAAAAAAAAAAAATAAAAAATTAAGGCTGTGGACTCAAAGTTCTGACATGAATCCCCTTGAGATGCTGAACAGGCAGTTCATGCTCAAAAACCCTTCAATGTAGCTGAATTAAAAACAATTCAACAGATCACAGATCTTTGATTACAGTAGTTTCTGCCAAGGAAGACTCAACCAGTTATTATTCTTAGGGAGGCAATTACTTTTTAACATGGGTGATATAGGTTTTGAATAAATCTTTATCTTAAGTAAGCAGAATGATCATTTAAAAGCTGCATTCTGTGTTTATCTTATATTAAAATTAGTTTGATGATCTCAAACTTTTAAATGTGAAAAATTAGCAAAAATTGAAGAAATTGTGAAGGGGGCAAATTCTTTGCTACAGCAGTGTAATTATCCAACCATACATTGATCACTGACTCCATGTTCTCTGGGCTCAAGTAATTTTTGTGACTTGTGACCAGTGAATGAATGAGTTACAAAAAAGTTTTCAGTCCTACCTGAAAACTTCCTGCTTTTTTTGCTTTGGGTTTTACTGTTTTGCTTTTAATTTGTTTAATTATGTGCAACCAAACCAAATAGCAAATGAAAGAAAAGTGCCTATTTTACCTTGATTCTGACTCAACAAACTGATTAATAGATATGTACACCCCTTATATCTTTAAGGTGAATGTGTGTGTCCGTCACCTGGTGAGGTGGGATTTAGAGGGCTGTTGATGGGAGAAGGACTGTGAGCGGCCCAGGCTGAGGCTGGCCTGGTGTCGGTCCAATATGTCTCGTACAGCAGGGCTGGATGGACTGTTCTTACGCGAGAGAGGACGGGCTTCTGGGGGAGGGTTCGACACAGATGCTGTAAACTGCAGCTTTAGTTTCATGTGCTGACTCAGCTAAAGGGGGGAAGGGGTTAGATAATGAAAGTGTGATCAGAGAAAGATTATTTGTATTTGCTCTAACAAGCTGATAAGAGATTTAGTCTTATTCTGCAAAGTACTTCAAATGTGCATTTTGTCCATTCATACAAAGCTAATTACTCTGTCTTCAGTTCAGTCTTTCTCAAGCTGGACTTAATGATCTGACAATGATCTATTTTGCATCTGAAACAGACGTTACCTCAAAGAGGCCGGCTTTGAGGATCTGGAAGGCCACAGAAACAGAGAGCGTGCTGCCTTTGCGACAGTAACCAAGGTTACTTAGAGGTGAATGACAGACTACTGCATTTACTGCTGGGTCCTCCTTCTGCCCACGGCCTAGAGGCAACAGAGAGAAGGATGGGAAGATTAGCAGTAAAATCGGAGCTTGACAATAATCCAATATTTATCATTGTTACAAATTAGGACATCATTTCACAATATGCTTTTCTAAGTATATTGTGGATATCATTTATAGTTAAAGAACACTAACCGACTGCATGCTTCATTAGAACGTGAGTCCTGTTTAACTGAATTTACTGCAGTGCATTATGGGGTAATGCTGAATAAAATCACTATGTTCATCATTTTTGATAGTATTTTTGAACATGGCACTTTTTAAAATCAGTTCTGACGTTTCAAAATTCATTAAAAAATGTTGTGGTCCGTATCTTGTATGATTTTTCCTTTAACTAGTCCTTTAAAAATGTCAAATTCTATATCATGATAAATATCAAGATTGACCGATATACTGAAAATTATCGTGATAACATTTTTGCACATATCCCCCAGCTCTAAGTAAATTAAGACAAAAAATGAGGACAAGATGTGCATTGAAAATGAACAGTGATCTCCTGAGCCTAACCATTTTCACACAACCATCATGTCTAGTTTCAAACTTAACCCTAATCTTAGATGCTTCACATTTATAGTACATACGGCTTATTATGACAAGAAAAAACCCTGGTCCAATAAGCCTCACATCAGTTCATCTGGCATGCTAACACACACGCGCACACACACACACACACACACACACACACACACACACACACACAGTACAGTAATGTACCAGTAGCAGTAATGTACCACGCTTCACTGACATTTTTACTTCTTTGACTTTAAAATTATACACAGAGCCATATCTTTAACACATGTCTATACAGCTTGTTAACAGCTTGCTTTTCATCCTGTTATGGCTATTTTTGGTAACCTTTTCATCTCAAAGCCTAACACCATTTTACCACTAACTTCCTTTTCTCACTTCTCACCATTCTGTACATCTGCTGTATATCTGCACATCTTGATTCTCTTCACATTTCCTCACTTGATTTATGTCTGTTATCTCTTCGTTTTCAATTAAATTTTAATTTGTAATCTTCTATATAAGCATGCAAGATTTCAAGATCTAAGGACTAAAGTCTTTCTCTCTCTCCCCCATAGACAAAAGTTATAACTTATTATACAGAATTTTTCCACCACTCAAGGCATCAGCATAATCAACTGCTGGCTGAAAAGCATACACCCATTTTATGTCAGTGGTTCTCAACTGATCTTACTTGAGGATATGTCACTCCAGTCCACCGTAGGGCGCGCGCGCACACACACACACACACACACACACACACACACACACACACACACACACACACACACACACACACACA
>JAOVVH010000052.1:12745407-12755649 GCA_028566435.1 Scorpiodoras heckelii
TGATGCATTTAAACTTTTTAATGTATGTTTTGTTTGGAACATAAATTTACTCTTCGGCTGCGACGTGCCGCGTTACTCTAATTTAAATTGGTGAATCGATGCCGTTAATTAAACTCCAACTCTAATCAGTATATCAGATGAACGAAAGACAAAAAAATAAAAATAAATGAAAAGACGTCAGTTATCTTTAATATTTCATTTTTATCAAATAAAGTCAAGCGAATAATGAGGCAATATTCAACAGTCGTTTCTCTTAAAATAGGCCAGTGATAAACAGCATCAACATTTTCAATGGTCCTACGATGCCGACCTCCATGTACAACATAAATCAAAAATGTGCATTAAAACCGCAATTAACGCGCGATTTAAAAAATTTATCGCGTGACCTCACTAATTTTTACAATTACTGCTACAGAGTAGAAAGTACTGTCACCGAATGCATTCAGGCACATCTAACTACCATTTCTGAGCACAAAGAGATAAGAAACCCAAAAACACAGCTGCAAATCCATGCAATTACCCCGAGACTAATCATATGTTACTCTTACCTTCACTTTGAGGGTGTTGACTGGGAGTTTATCCAAGGACACAGTCAGCGGGAAGATAACTTCATCATTCAGAACCATTGGTTCGTCAACAGGTGACTAAACAAGATGGTT
The DNA here is from genome assembly GCA_028566435.1 of Scorpiodoras heckelii. Classification (NCBI taxonomy): domain Eukaryota; kingdom Metazoa; phylum Chordata; class Actinopteri; order Siluriformes; family Doradidae; genus Scorpiodoras; species Scorpiodoras heckelii. The sequence goes on from JAOVVH010000052.1 coordinate 12,746,067, forward strand.
GTTGGAGTTGGATAAAGACACAACACAAAGAGCAATAAGCACCCGGTATATATAATCCTTACAGGCAGCTTGTTATTTGTCATCGAGGAGCATTTAAAAAAAGGTTTGTACAAATGGGTGTAACTACAGAGACGGCTGTGCAAACATTAGTCTGAGGAACCATTCAGGAGGGCAAACATTTCACCACTTTTAGGAAATCCAATGCAGTCACCTCCATAGTCAGGTGTAGGTATACAATTAGTAACATCAGCCAATATTTTGATATGGCCAGAATTCAGAGGAAAGCTTTTATTACCAGAGGACAACTGCTGACCAGATTAAATGATTATTAATAATATTATTATAACCAGTAGTAGTAGTAGTAGTAGTGGTAGTATTCAGTGATTGATCACTATCAGCAGAGGACATTGTTTTGCTTTTTGTTTTTTCCCCCTAATCACTGTAGTTAGACTTCAGTCTAATATCTGTACAGTTTAACACTACAGTTAACTACGGTTTAAGCTAAACGCCGTCTTCAACCAAATCTGAAAGATTATTATATATAGCTATATATAATATTTATAATGTATATATAATATATTTAATAGATATATAAGTTAAAGTCTGTGAAGGTGGCACACCTGTACAGGAGCTCTGCGGAATTCCCTGGCACCGTTACCGGGGTTGTTGTGGATGAGAAGCGGCTTACACTCCCTGAATCCCCGGTATGTCGTGGCTCCTCTGGCCGAGCAGCTCGCCGCTCCATCGTCTTCATCACTCTCCTCCTCCTCCTCGGCTCCCTCGTCCCCGGAACGGTCTCTGTACCGCGCCCTGCTCTCACCCGGACACACGCTGGCCAGAGCGCGCAGAGACGCCGCGAGTTCCCGCCAGCCGCGGCCCGCGCGCTCCTCACTGCACCCGGAGCCGGAGCCCGAGCCGCTCTGCGCGCGCAGCACCAGCAGGAAGCGCACCGTCTCCCCCAGGTACAGATGGCTGCGGCGCGGGAGGCTGCGGTACCGGGACGGGTCTGACAGGTCGGAAATGGGTACGGCGGGGAAATACATAAAATACTCGCACTGCGATTCCATCATCATAACCATGACTGGGACGTTACTATCACCGCCAAAGCAGAGCGCTAGCTAGCAAGCTAGGCGAATAGACTAGACCCGGGTGGGCTGTTTAACTAGCAGGAGGAAAACATCCTGTCCCCAGACATAAATCCTCGAACGCCCTGATTCGTCTCTCGTCCAAAGTCTATTTACATTACAATTATCCGCGATAAATACAATTAAAATACATCCTATTTTGTGCCATGGCCGTTGTTCAGCTCCTGCGGTACATTCAAACTCAGCCTGCAGGCCTATTAATCGAATCACTATGGCGTACAGATAAGGAGCTAATGTGTAACTAGGCAAGAGCAGTAGATTATCGAGAAACAATCCTAAAACAGTTCTTCAGAAACAGACACAAGCAGATGTGGACTTTATCCATCATCTTCCGCTTTATCCCGCTAGTCGGGGTCACTGGAGACAATCCCAGCATCATCAGGCGAAGGCGGTGTACACCATGGACAGGTCACCAGTCCATCACATGTCCAACATACACTCACACACACACTCACACCTACAGGCAATTTAGAGTGACCAATCAATCTAACATGCATGTCTTTGGACTGTTGGAGGAAACCAGAGTACCCAGAGGAAACCCACACAAGCACGGGGAGAACATGCAAACTCCACACAGAATGGCCCGGACCGGGAATCGAACCCGGGTCATCTTGCTGTGAGGTGACAGTGCTAACCACTACACCACCGTGCCGCCGATATGGACCTTAATAAAGCTAAAGTAAAATACTGTCCTATACCACCGCCAATTATTACTAGCAATGCACCCATCTAATGCTATCTGATAGCACTGTTATGCCAATCCTGCTGAAAATCAAGTTCGTTCTGATCAGCTGGCAAAACACCAGATGAGCTGGTTAATATGGTGGTAGCCCATCTTTGCCAGTTTTTACAGCCTCCTTATTATTTCATAAGGAGTACTAAGTATTAGCCATCACCCTCCCCAGTTGGTTCAGGAGAGCTGGCTGCTGGAAAGAATTTGACAAGTGACCCAATTGGGGAGGAAAAATTTTAAAAAGGATTTGAGTTTTCTGCTGGATTTACTGATGTGTTAGTTCCTTAAAATTAACTTGACTCTGATTAATTGTTGGGGGGAGTTGTTAAAAGGTGTTGCTAAAATGCCCTCTAGAGTGGTGAAAATGAAAGGAAGTGCCCTATTGGCTGCACATCACATGGGGAAGAATGAATGAGTGCCCTCTAGGGTGCCCATCCATGCAATAAATCATGACGATGTGCCCCCTAGAGCAAGAAAATTAGATAACATGTCTTAATGAGTTCCTTTCTAATGGAGGAAATGTGATGCTGTTCCTTAAAAGTTGCCCTTATAATAATCTAAACTTGATGTTCCCTATGGGTGCCCTGCCAGTGGAAAAGGGTGCCATGCTGAAATGCCCTCTATGCCGCCCCTAAATGATAGTGTCGCAAAGACTGCCCCTTCCAGTAGAGAAAATGGGATGCACTGCTGTGTAGGGAACTCTTCCAGGTGACAACATGATGAAGTGCCCAATTAGTGTCCCTCTAGTGGATAAAATGTGACGCAGTGCTGTAAATGGTGTCCCTGCACATGTGGGAATGTGGGGAAGTTTCCTAATGTACGTTCCTCCAATGGAGAAAATGTGATATTGTGCCATACAGGTGCCCTCACAATGAGATAAACTTGAGACTCCCTACAGGTGACTTTATGATAAAAAAAAAAAACCTTCATGAAGTGCCCTCTTAGATGCCTTTCCAAGTGAGAGAACACGATGAAGTGCCCTTGCAATGGAGAGGAAAAAATCCCAGTGAAGAAAATTAGATGCAGTGCCCTACAGTCTCCACTACAATGTGCCCGCTAAGGCAGACTTTTCCAAAGTGGGTGACATGATAGTCTAGGAGTGCTGATACATATTTTGATAAGGTTTTGAATTTGCCTCTCAAACCCTGCTTATATTCAAAACACATTTTACCAGCACTAACAAATCTTTTCTGTGTTTTTGCAAGGGGCTAAAATGTAAGTTTATCTAACTTATGCCTTATATCCATTATGTAATATGTAACTTATCCTAAGGCTAATATCTAGCTATTATTTTGATATTATTTTAAAAAGTAAAGTTTAAAATACTCATTCTCATCGTTAAAATCTTACATCTATTCCATATATTTATGTTTTCAGCTTTAGATACACCCCCTCTAGAAGACGTCAGATGTCAGAGGGGTTTAACACAGTCTGAGTTGTAACCCTGAAGTTGTAAAGATTTCTTACCAGTTGTAGAGTTTTACCAGTGATTACTACATACTATGCACTACCAACTGTGATTACTTAATTTTGATATGCCAGCACTTACCAGCCGGAAAAGACTGTGGTCAGAGGCCAGTTTTAGCACCATGTTCATGGTATAATACGTCAGATCCATTTTTCTCCGAGGGATCTGTGATACATAAGCCAGGGGTCCATGATTCTTATTTAGTTTAGTTACAGTGAGAGAAACCCAAAAATATCAAACATATTATATTTATTATCCTTTTCTAGTTTATTTACAGTTTACTTTCATTCTTTTATTTATCAGTTTGTTTGGTCACATTAATTAAATGGGTATAATTAAATGTGCAACAAGTCACAAACAAGTAACGTTGACACGTTTGTTCTTACTGTGTTCTGTCAGTGCAGAGTTTAGTAAAAAAAAAAATATATCTATGGCTCTAGTAAACAGATTAAATATTTTGTGCACATTTAAATCTCTAGGGAGTGAATATGTTTTACAGTTACAGGGCTAATGTATGCCAAAAGTCTGAGAACCTCTGGTTCAGGCTACTGAATAAATGTAATAATCTGGCCTGTTCAATAGAAAAAAAAAACAAGCACTTCATTTTTTTTCTGTTACTGAAAGTTTTATTTCTATTCCATTCAAGATTTTTCCCATTTATCTACATACAAGTCAACCACAGAGCCAAGACAAGATACTTATAAAGGTATTTTGAAAAGATATTTCTCATCAAACTTCAACATTCAAGTAACAAAAAGTAACAGAATAAATATAATACGCAAATTACTAAGGTTCAAATGAAATATTTACAGTACTGTAAATATTTACTGTATTGTAAATTTACTATAATGTAAATTTGACATTATGACAATGTGTCAGTATCACACTGAATCTGCAGCACAGACCTAAGCTTCTGGTACTGAGGAAAGAGTGTTGGGTCAGCAAAGCTTTCTTGCTTCATATTTCGTACACATCTCCCTGGTGAGATTTTGTTTGGTGTCAGTTGCATCCAATTTCCATTGACTAACTTCCTTTGCCTTAGGGGGTTGTTTTGTCAGGTATATTAACAACAGTAAAAAAAAAAACATCTCAGTTATAGCTTAGGACTTCCATTTTCACAGGTTATGTATTTCATAACTAAAAAATATCGGCAACTCTTTGGTGTACCTTTAACTGAAATAGCATCTGTGATGTTAATTCATTTTTACTTTTGTGTACCGTCGTTGACTGTAAAATGTCAACTCTTGAGATGGATTATGATGACAGAGCAGCAATCTAATACAGGTGTAGGTAAAATGATGGAAACACCAGCAGACCGGTAATAAGGGCAGTTCTTGTCCGCAAAGCCATTTCTGCTTTTTTTTCTTTGTTCATGTGGGCCATCAGTACAAAACAAATAGGAACTGCCAGACGCAGACAAATTGAGCTGAAGGCTTCCTTTAGTCTTATCAAAGGGGGAAAAAAAAGAAACCACAGCAATTTCAGCATGAGCTGATAAAAAGGCTACAATACATTTAAATCAAATCATATTGCTTTTTGTACAATCCCTTAAAGTCTGTTAGATACTTGTGCATTTACTGGTTGACAAGTGGCAGCCCCTATACAGTACAAACTTTGTGAATATAAATATGCAAAGCTTTGGTTGAGACCAATGAGTCTTAATTAGGTTTAAGCTTCATTTCCATCATGCAAGATGCTGGCAGAAGTGTCTGTATTAGCTGGCACACACTTTCATCCCCCCTAATATTTGCCATCTTTTACAAAACATTAGCTCTAAACATTGATTTAGAATATGAAATCAAATTTTTGTTTGGATTTTCTCTGACTCCAACGTTCCCTATACTACCAAAAGTATAGCAAAATACAAAATCAAGATATAATGTAACAAGAACAGAGATGAATCTGTATTCCTATTAAACACTGGTGTCAGTGAGTGCTATTTTTAACATGCACATAGTTTCTCAACATACACTACACATCATCACTTACTATCATTATAATGTCTACGCATGGAGTGTTCTGCTTTAATAATTATGCTTGAACTGATAAAAGTTAGAAACTTATAAATTTAAACATGGAAGCTGAACAACCCGTAAATATGCTCAGCTTTATCAAGCTGTATGGTGCATTTCAGGCATCTTTGCACATACCACAAGATTAAGATACTAGCATTTCCAGAAAACTATAAATACATTACATACATTAGGATTTGTTGTTTAGAAGAAAAAAAGAACAAATACAATAAGCATTAACCATCAAGCCCTGTTCCAATTTTTCATACAGTAAGGCAAAATCACTACATTTTGAATTCTAGGTTTGGACACAGATATGTATTGAATTATTTAAGGACATTAGGGGTGTAACAATACATCATACCACGCTACATCGTGATGCAAAAATGTGATGATGTGCATCGTGGAGACGGGCAATATCACGTGCGATCTGTTTATGCCATCTAATGTACGTAATAGCATTTTTTTTAATAGCAGAGGGCTGTACACCCTCACTAGAACATCATACGTCATTCTCTCATACGCCACAGTCTTCAGCCTCATTAACAGCCTAGCAGCTTCTTCCGTACTGCAATGGAATCTGGTGAATGTGAATTTGAGATTGAGATTGAGGATGCTCCGTAGTCTTTTAAATCTGAGGTGTGACAACATTTTGGTTTCCCCGTTTACCGAAACAAAAATGGCGACAGGGCAACTGACAAAACCAAAACAATTTGCAAATATTGCAAGAAAACCATGGCCTATACAACGGCTAACACAACAAATATGATGCAGCATTTACAGCGCAATCACAGTGAAAAGCTCCGGCCACATAAAATGTTTTGCCCACACTTTAAATCTTGCTTCCCAAGCAGGACTGAGTGTAGGCTGCGTCAGGCGGTTGTTGGGTTGAGTGAGACGCATAGCTGCCTTCTTCCACCAAAGTGCCATGGCAACCGCTGTGCTCGCGGCTAAACAGAGACTATTACAGATCCCGCTGCATTAACTCATCATGGATGTCATTACACGATAAAATAGCTCCCTAGAAATGCTTGAACGCTATCTTGACCAGCAAGCAGCTGTAACGGCGGCTCTGGTGAGTACGGAGATATGGCGAAATGCCCATGAAATAGATACTCTGGACGGCTCTGACATCACTGATGCCGAGAACATTCACTTCAATATCAATTAGTTATTTCAATTTTGTGAAATTGTTACAGTTGCACATTTTGTTGCAATAGCATGATTTACACATTTCCATCTTTCCATCCAAACTACATATTACCTTGAATTGTTATTCTTCAAAAATAAAGAAATGTTTTCACTCAGTTAATTAAGATATAGTGAATCTGCAAAAAATGTATACAAGAAAATGTGCATTGTTTTACACTTGAGAAGTAAAAAAGAACTGTCTTTCATAATTGTTCTTTGTTTAAATTTTGTTTACAGTATCGTAAGAAAATCGAATCGTGAACTCAGTATCGTGAATCGAATCGAATAGTGAGCAGACTGTATCGTTACACCCCTAAAGGACATTCTAGCTTTCTTGTATTCTGTTAACATTCACCATCTGCAAAGGATTCATCTCTGTCACTTCAACTTAACTAGAAAACCTCAGCAAAATCATACACAAATCTACCAACATTAAGTCTGTTAAGTGGTATTCATTCATTGGTTATACTATACTAAGTCTTGTCTAAGACTAAGTCTACTAATGATTTTAATTCAAATTCATCTGGAATGACAAATAAATACCATTTTAGACACAGATATTCAAAACTGCAACATAAATAAGAGAAAATAACCTCTGACAGGAGCCAAGAGGTAGATTACAGTGAGCAGAATTAGCCTACTCCATCTTATGGACCAAAAACAGCCAATTACACATTTAATTTATGCTCATTTATTTCAGTGTCATCAACTGGAGACATTTTATGTAGCTTATATCATAGGCACCATGATACAACGCAATGACCATGACAAACCCTGTTATGGTAACCAATGCAAAAAAGCACTGTAGCATTCTAGTGCCTTTCTCCTGCAGTTCTGCACTACAGGGCTGACTGCTACTGTGATGTACTGATCAATAAATCAACTGCCGACACACAAAACCAACGTCATTGATTTTCTTTATATGTATTTCCAAGATTTGTGGCAGACAGTAGGCAGACTGTGATTCTGCTCTAGTGGTATTTGTACTCCAGCTGATGGCTTTACTTTCTATTTCAGCGCTGTCACTAGGCACAGAAGCAGTGTCAATCTGAAAAGTGCTATGTGTCTCAATGCCAAATTGTCCATGTGTAGGAGGGAGGGTGAAATGAAATGTAAAGTGTGTGTGTGTGGGAGTGAAAGACAATGGGCAGTATTCAAAATGCTTTTGCACAATCACAGCTCAAGTAAAGCAGCAGAATCTGACACCATGCACCATGATGTAAACAATTTGCATCACACATCACCCAGCATGCATCATTCCCACTGCTGTATACTGGGGCCATTTGTTTTATATTCAATACACACTGACATCCATGTCACATTATTTAATGCATGATACCAAATAAGGGCAAGATGAAGAGGAGTTCAGAAGCCGAGCAAGTATTACAAGTCAGGATCTAACTTCGGCTCTGAGTAGTGCAGCACAGAGGCCCAGCGGAGCCATAAATCAGGAAATAAGTGCAGCTATTTCACTCACTATCTCAGTTTTCCCTTAATGTCCACGTGTTCTTGGGATTGATTACGGAGCAGAACGTTTCCATCCCAATCCCTCTCTAATGACTCTCCAGTCTGCTGTCCAGTCCTATGAGGCAACAAATCCTTCTTAACAGCAAGGCCATTTGCAGCCACTGCTGCTCCCGGATGCTGCTGGGCACGTGGAAACTGCCGGAGATCCAATAGATCCTTGTACTGGATCTCTGGCCTGATCATACGCAGACAGGCTTGCCTCGTGGCATTGTCCAGACCTGGCTGCAACTCATACCCCAAAATCTTCACCAGGCCACTCTGGAAGGGACGGATGGCCCTGTCCCGAATGCGGCTAGCTTCAACAGGCTGGCCTCCGTTGCGCAGACACACGCTAGCCAAAACTGCCCGTCTGCTCCTCAATAAGTTCACCTCAGTGTCCATCCTCGCTTGGCCAAATCTCTCCACCCTGTCCCAGAAAGTGTTGTTAAAGGCTTGGTACAGGTGCCAGTCCAGGGCATTCCACTCCCGCAGCTTCTGACGTTGCTTTTCTGACAGTGCTAACGATGCTGGAGCAGCTGCCTTCCCCACCCAGCCTGACCTGCTCTTGGATATCTGCTGTCTGGCATTCAGGCTAAAGGACACAACAGAATCCAGAGGCCAGCAGAGAGCATGTCGAAGCAACACCATAGACTGGTCAAAGTACTCAGACAAAAGGATAAGTTTAAAGTTGCGTCGTACTGCTGCTTCACCACGCTTTGCAAGAGCCAAAGAGTAGTTAGCGTTGTGGTCAAGACCAAAGTCGAACCACAGCAGGTTGCGGGCATAGTGGTTGTTACGCAGTCGGGGATCATAGTATTTATTTGGGTTATCTGCGAAATCACCTAGTCCCTTTGAACGTCGGAAGGCAGGGGCAACATTTTTGTAATAGGCATAGGAGGACTCTGCTAATGCCACAGGGTCTCGTAAAATTGAAAAATAAAAAGTATTTGCAGGCATGACTTTCTCCACCTAAGGACAGAGAATAGATGTGAAGTCACATTTAGTATTTCACCTAGTGAATATTATGTGTCCTGTACATGTAAACAATAATAAATTCATAAATAACTGCAAACTGTGCAGGGCAGTATGTCCAATGCAATGATCTACATCTGAACACTTTTCAGTATCTACATTTCACTCAAGAATCTACTGCATTGATCTGAGGAACCGCTGGTTCTTTGACTTAAGTCAGCACTAAAACAATCCTAACAAACGTATGTTGCTGCTAGAACAGGTGCTCCCCGTGGATCTTCATCTGCCTGCTATGCATGAGTAGGTGGGTAGGTGGGTGGCTGAGTTAGTAAGTGAGATCACATGCATTACTAAGAGTGTGTGGAATTTAGTAGGAGTTTCACAACTGGAACATGAACAAAGTATTATTGATGCAAAGCACTCTTCATCTCTACAACCCACCTGAAGTACAGTTCTGGGCTGAATACTTATACTTCTTTAAATATGGATGTTGTTCTGCTTTTAATGGCAATGTTCTAATGAAAGTGACACAATATTAGAATTATGGAAGCTTTAT
>JAOVVH010000052.1:12759027-12770418 GCA_028566435.1 Scorpiodoras heckelii
AGAACCGTTCAATAGATGGATGACCCTTTGGATGACCACTGAGACTTGTTATTAGATGTATCAACCAGTAATGTCCTAAAAAAGGGGCAGACTACAGACTGATACAAATGTGAAAAGAGAGATACAACAAATGTACAACACTATAAGACAAATAAAGGAACAAAAGAAACAAACACAATATTACATATACAAATACAATTATGGATTCATCCAGCAGTTATTTCCACATGTAACAAAGCCCTGCATACAGAAAACTCAAACAGGGTAAACTGGTTTCCTGAACAGATTGAAGATCTTATCAATAAACTCTAGAGTTGCTTTGAAACTTTGTTCTGCAATTCAGCAGACAAGAACATTAATGACTATACAGACTCAGAATAGTAAATTAATGAACTGATGATTGTTCCAAAATCAATGTTTGGTCATTTCCCATCAAGAAAGCATAGTGAAATTATAAACTGCTTACAACTCTGGATACCTGATGGACAGATACAACTGTCCAAGTATGTCTCAAAAGGACCACCATCATCTCAATTCCTAAGATGTCTGTCATCTCCTGCTTATATCACCCACCTCCTTTTGCACTGACCTCCACTATCATGAAAGCCTTTTGAGTGGGTAGTTAAAATCCACATCTGCACATCCCCAGCTACCACTATGAGCATTTGCATACTGCTCCAACAGATCTACAGATGATGCTATTGCCCTGGTTATGTACACCACTCACACATCTAGAGAAAAAGTACACCTATGTGAAAATGTTATTCACTGAATACAGATCAGGACTTAACATCATTTAACAAAAACAGCCCTCCTCCAAACAAACTTATGTACCCTGTATATTGTTTATTGCATTCCTGTTGTGTTTCATTTTTTAAGTACTTGTGTTTTTTGTGTTTTTGCATATTCTGATATAAACCTTTCCCTGAACCTCACCATACGAATTGCATACTACATAAACAGGTCCAATAAAAGTTATTATTTTAGCTGTCTACCCCAGCATACTGAAACTGAAACTAAATAATTAATCTGAACATAATCTGTAGACCTTCAGCTTTAATTTGAGGGTTTTTACATCCAAAAAAACGTGTAGGAATTACTGTACTTTTTATATGCAAGCCCCTTCCCCAGCCTCTTTTTTAAAGGGAATAAAAATAATTGGACATTTGGCTGCCCAGCTGTTCCATGGCCATGTCTGTTATTCCTTCATTACTTCACTTACAAGGACTAGCGTTGATTTCATTTGTTGATTTCAAGTATTCATTATTTAATTTCAACTCCTATATACTGTGGAAGACAAAAACTTTGTTGATGTCCAAATATTTATGGACCTGACTGTGTGTCTCAACATACTCTTCAAATGATAAACAAACTTGACTTGATAGTAATGGCAATGGAACCAACAATAACAATCAACCAACAACCATTTGGAGTGTGTGTGTGTGTGTGTGTGTGTGTGTGTGATATACATGTGTAAGTAAATGTTTTAAGGGATGGCTGTGACCGTGTGCTATGGTTGCAGAAGTCCAGTCTTGCTGTGATTGGTTCTGCTTGTTATATTACAGGTATATAGTTAGGGGGTCACTGATTTAATGAGTTTCTCAGAACAGTCTTCTTGGTGATGGTTAGTGCTGAGAGAAGTACTTTGGTGGTTCTCTTGGAAATGTTGCTGTTGATGTGTGCCCAAGCAGGCAAAGTGATGGTCATAGTGGTATGAAGGGGTTCAGAAGGAAGGATAATTGCCTAGTGCCATTTTGTCAAAAAGGTTTAATTGGTGAACAGACCTATGGACCTATGTAAGTGCAAATGAACCCTAAGAAGGAAGTTCCCTATAGTCTATTTGGCAAAGACTAGGAAAGTTGCTGAAAATAGGAAGAGAGAGAGCAACAGAGAAGCCTCTGTTTTATCACAGGAAAGTGATAGGAAATGAAGTGAAAAGGGAATAAATAAAAGTAAAGTAATAAGGGGGAACAAACTAAAGGAACCCAAAGAGAAAGAAGCAGGTCAAGCTCCATGACTTCCCAAAGTAAATGTGACCAGTTTGCGTGATTCTGTAGCTATAATCAAAGGACTATAAAAAGCATTATTACCAACAACCGTATGTCTCATTCACATGTAATAAAAAACAAGAGCACAGTAATTCATGTTCTCTCCTGCTTTTGTAGCTGTGATAAACAGAGATTCCCTCACCAACCTTCTTTCTCTGTCTGTCTGTCTCTCGCTCGCTCTCACACACACACACACACTCTCACACACACACTCTCACACACACACTCTCACACACACACTCACACTACAGCCAAGAAAACATTTTAAAATCAGAAAAAATCAGAAGGAATAGAAAATGGAGTACTTAAAATTGGGCAACAACGATTATAAGAATTACATTCTTGAGTGATTAGCTGACAATGTCCCTGCCTAGCCTTGTACTAGAGTCCAGTCATGCACATCTGACTGGGTAGGTTTGTAGGTAGGTAGACAGGCAGCCAGGCCTTCTGGTCATGTCATTCGGACTGAATGACATGACTGGATGTGCCTGAAGCTGCCATTGAGCACTTGATTTATTGATTGCTGTTGGGATGTAAAGAATTTTTTTAAATATAACAAAAATGCTCTGGAAAAATTCATAAACTATACCTTTAATCTGCAGGCTTTCACAGAAAAAAAAGGAAAGGTTCTGGAAAGTTGAGAATGCCAAGAGAAAGAACAAACAGTGACTCAACACCGGACTCACTGAGAAATGGGGGGAAGAAAACAAATAGTGAAAATAGAAAACACATTTTCTATTACTTATTTTATTTATGCTTGACTTATACTTATGGCACTGTATATATTTAAATTCTTTAGCTGTAGTCCTATTTAATCTTTTTTTTTATCTTTAGTCTGATAAGAATTTTATCAGAAATACTAGAAATGTGGTCATTAGAATGGTTGATTTACACCAGCTGTAATTTTTCATGTATGGATTTTCTCTGTCATAAAACCTGAACATTTTAGCTGACAAATAATGAACTGCACATAATCCACACAGAATGTGACACAATAGAGAGAAAGACGGAAGAATGCAAAAAAAAAAAACAAAAAAAAACATGACATCCAGGCAATGTAGATTTCACAAAAGATAAATCATGTTTTCAATTGCAGTAGCCACAACATGAGTCAACAAACACAGTATTGTGACAAGTGACATTTGAACTTAGATTTTCTCAAGTCTGTGCAAATTGGTATGACACGTTAAAGCAAATAATGCCTTGGCCCGATCCTATTGTGTGCATTTTGGTCTTCCCTGAATAAAGAAACAGAAAAGATTTTTTCTTTTTATTGAAATGAAACCCGATATTTATCTTTATAACTATTAATCATGAAGCACTATTCACTTAATGTTAGCATGGCTTGTTCAACTTACATTTCTTTTTCGTTGTCTTGTATACATACAGTATAATTCATATTCATTTTGTTTTTGGTTCGAACCAAATAACACAGAAATTTTGACCAAGAAATATGGCCCTAGTGAAAGGACATCATATTATCACACATATACTGATACCACAGTAATGTTTAACTATACGGTGGTATACTTTTTTGACATACCGCCCACTATTACTAGAAAAAAATATATATTTAAAAGATGCTGTCTGCGTGTGTCCTCTGTACCGTATGAGGGGTATAAAAACTGCCCCACATACACTTACTAACAGGTGCTCCACCATGTCCATGGGCGACGGGCTACTAAATGGATGCTCAGCAGTGCCCCCTACCTACTATATTTAAGTGATGTTTAGATTCAGCAGGTCAGACAGTGATCATGTCAGGGTGTGGCTACTGAAATTAAACCCAATAGTCAATTCAATTTGGTTAACTGTTTCATTTGCTAGCTAAGGAGGCAAGTACTTTTTCACATGGGTGATGTAGGTTTTCAATAAACTGTGAACTTCAAAAAAGGGAATGTTCATTTAAAAGCTGTATTTTATGTTTGCTCATGTTGTCTTTATCTTATATTAAATTTACTTTGATGATCTGAAACATTTAATTGTGACACATTAACAAAAGTAGAATAAATTGGGAAGGGGGCAAATACTTTGTTACAGCACTGTATTTTATTTATGCTTGACTTGTACTCATGGTACTGTACATACTTAAATGCCTAAGCTGCAGTCCTATTTAATCTTTTTTTTTTATCTTTAGTCTGATAAGAATTTTATCAGAAATACCAGAAATGTGGTCATCAAAATGGTTGATTTACACCAGCTGTAACTTTTCATGTATGGATTTTCTCTGTCCTAAAACCTGTACAGAACATTTTAGCTGACAAAAGAATGAACTACACATAATTCACACAGAATGTGACACGACAGAGAGAAATACGGAAGAACGCAAAAAAAAAACAAAACATGACATCTAGGCAGTGTGGATTTCACAAAAGATAATCGTGTTTTCAATTGCAGTAGCCACACCATGTGTCAACAAACACAGTACCGGGACAAGTGACATTTGAACTGAGATTTTCTCAAGTCTGTGAAAATTGGTATGACACGTTAAAGCAAATAATGCCTTGGTCCGATCCTATTGTGTGTGTGGTCTGAGATTTCGTCATTTTAATACCTGTACTTAAGGTGTATTTAGTGGTATTTAGAAAATGCAGCCGGGATCACTGGTGCCTCGAGTGAGTGTATGCAGTGTATGTAATGTAACTACCAATTTTTCACACTGCTTAATACACTATTTCATTTACGTTTAACTATATAGTGTTAAAAGCATCCACATTTTGGCTACTATCATCTACTATGGCTACTATCTTTTATAATCAGAAAAAAAAGATTTATGGTGCACACCAATTACTTTATATATGAGTCAATGTGGCGCAATTTACTCTCCAGTGTGTGGTTGTGAAACCTTTGTTGTTTTTGGTGAAATGAAACTCGCCCTCTTTAAATGAGTAGCAGGACTAAATATATTATTATAAACAGAGTGGTTAGCATGTCAGCATTGGACTTGCCCGCTATGTTGTGACTGGCGTGCATTTTGGTCTTTCCCGAATAAAGAAACAGAAAAGATTTTTTCTTTTTATGGAAATGAAACCCAATATATTTATTTCTATAACTATTAATCACGAAGCACTATTCATTTAATGTCAGCATGGCTTGTTCAACTTACATTTCTTTTTCGTTGTCTTGTATACATACAGTATAATTCATATTCATTTTGTTTTTGGTTCGAACCAAATAACACAGAAATTTTGACCAAGAAATATGGCCCTAGTGAAAGGACATCATATTATCACACATATACTGATACCACAGTAATGTTTAACTGTACAGTGGTATACTTTTTTGACATACCGCCCACTATTACTAGAAAAAAATATATCTATTTAAAAAATGCTGTCTGCGTGTGTCCTCTGTACCGTATGAGGGGTATAAAAACTGCCCCACAAATACTTATAGGATGAGCTTTCATGAATATCTAAACACTACAAACAGGCTTCTTTGATTATAAAACGTAATGACCAAGAAATAAATGTTATGATGTGAAGGGGACCAGGAAACCTTCTGACCTTTTATTGAAGAGGACCCCAAGGAGCTGACCCGCAAAGGCGATGACCACAAATACCAGGAGTGCTTTCCACATGGGTCCCAGCCGATAGCATCCCAGCCAGCGCATCCTCCTAGTGGCAAAAAAATAACAATAATAATAATAATATTTAGAAAAATCTCTCATGGTAGATGATGTAAGAGCAGAGAAATGCGGTGTTCACCCAACAGCAGAAAATACACAGACAGATAGATGAAGCAAAACAAAAGTAGATTAATACAGTAAACCATGAAATGCTCTTCAACTGAAATGAAAATGTAGATTGGAAATGAAAATCACAAACACTACCATTAAAACTACAGTTCCTTTATGTAGCAAACACACATTATGTTGGTAGACTGTGTATCACAGCCTAAAGGTCTGGAACTTAACTACAAAAGACAAAAAATAAAACCAAGAAAATTAAAAAAACAAACTGCACAGGCAAATGGAAGGTAAACTGTGAATAAAAACAATGTTAAGTACATAATATTATGATAATGTTAGGCTACGTCAAGCCTTAAAACAAGAAATGTCAAGGGTTTGTATGTTGTTAATTAGCATTGGTTGCAAGATCTTCACTACTCTTTGGCAACTCCTCTGGTGCATTACTAAACACATGAATATTTTTCTGAGAATTTGATGTTTAATTCGTGCCCCTTTTTTATCACAAAAACAATGCGGGACATCAGACAAACATCAAGTTAAATGCACTATTTCTAGCAAGTCTGTACGTTTTACCTAAGTAGTGTCTGTTATAATCAACAACACCTCTGTTTCTAGTAACTGGTTATAGGATCTTGTTCCAGTGATGGTGACAATGCAATGCTGATAATTATATTTACTTAAAAATACAGAACTATTTTTGCAAATTTGGGAAATACATTGAGTAAGGCCAAACAGGTTACATTCAGCCATGTGCAAGGATATTACAATGTAAGTGTGTGTGCATACACAGTGTATACATACAGATAAAGGTAATGTTTAGAGACCCCCCCAGTTCAGAGGATTTCTAGTACATGGCTGACCTTTCAGATCAAGGAAATTATGAAGGGTTATGATCCAGAAAGATGAAACTGATGGCTGGCTATTACTATAAATAAAGTCAGGGATGATTGAAGATTATTGTTAATGTCTGTGTGAACTGCTGCTGGAATAAATATGATACAGTGAGTAAAGCTGAAACAGTTTCATGTTTGACATTAAGACATATGATTGCAACACTGATCTTATGTCAAGAGAATCGGTCTCAACACAGAAACATTTGGTGCATTGCTTGAAAGTGTGTTTTTAAGGAATAATGTTTCAGTAGACTTTGAAAATGGTCCATGTCATGAACAGAGTGCATGAACAAGTAGAGAAGGACTAGGAGGAATGATGTGCACGAGGGACGGAGTGGATGTGAATGTGGCTGGACAGTGCTTCTTTTTTTCCCTTTATTTCAAAATGTCTTCTCGAAACCACGAGAAGACATAGACCGTGAAAAGTGCAGTCAGTATATTCTAATCCAGATTCATCGAATATCTCCTCACAGTCTGAAAGATGTCTGTTCTGTGTGTGTGCTGAAAAAAAATCTGGTGTTCATACACAGCCCTGGCTCTGTAAATGGGAAACAAAGAAAGTGGCTCACAACACTATTCCAGCCAATCAGCAACAAGGGTGTTCATGATAGTGCACAGGACAGGCAGGGGGTTGGGTGCGGGGGATTGTGCAGTGACTATTGCTTAGTATCTTCTACTCTAATCGAAAACAAAAGCCAAGCAAACTGTATTTATATAAATAAATAAGTTTGTCTATGGTTTGGTCCGTTTATTTTTTCCAGTTAAGAGCTCTCTCGCAATATATACTTAAACACAATTTGACTGGTTAGCACCCACTGGAACATTTCCATAAACACGATTTGATTGGCTGGCACAGTTGAAAGGTTGAAATTTCCTCAACTTCTACCACAAGCAAAGCAACGCAACGGACCCACAATTCAGTTAGTTAACGCATCAGTGCATTGGTGCCTCCGGCACATATGTGAATAGAGCCTAAGGACATTTCTATACGACTGCAGCCCAATGGGTAACAGACACTCTTGATTCTGCCATATTTCTCTTCTGTTAGTGTCACAGCTTTGGAAATGCACATCCATGCATCTGGGGGCAGAACTTCTGAAGGAGCCCTAAAGGGAGGGGTTTATTGGTTTGGCTGTTTAGTTCAAATATCAACAGTTTTTTCTCCAGAATCGCTGATTCCTCCTTTAAACACGTTCATCAAATACATCGAGTCTTATTACTTTGGGTTCCTTCAATTGTCAGGCAAGTGCACACACTTATTTTACCTGTCCTTGAGTAATGTTAAAGCATAGAATTCAGTGCAAAAAAAATAAAGAAATAATTAAATAAAAACAGGACAGGACTGTGTGGAGAACTGGGCTCCGTTTCACTAAAGAAGGAAGAAAACAAACGTCTCTTTATCCTGTAATCTGATCCACAATGCAGAGGCAATGGCTGATAACTGCATGTTACATTCAGTCACAATTTTAACACCAGTGCATAACGAGGCATTGAAAGTGTGTGTGTGTGTGTGTGTGTGATGATCGGAGAGGCGGACCAGCCATTGTTTTGACATGCATGCTACTGCTTGTCTCGTACGTCGCTTCCCACAATGTTCGCCATAGAAGCGTTCAGAAAACGTCACAAACATCCAGACTTAGCGCCGAAAATGAATAACGGCTGCTCGCGCTTACCTCGCAAAGAGTCTGAACAGCATGATAAACCCGGGCCGGTGTCGGTAGAGACCCGGTGCATGTCGGCTAAGATCGGCAGGAACGGTTCAGATCCCCCCAACCACCACGACACCCAGCGAGCGATCCATGATATCAGTCCAGATGAAAGAACGGCGGAAGTAATTGTGCCCTTACGAGTTGTGTCTCGCGCCTAAATTGAGTTCGTACTGTTTCGGCTTCTCTGCAACAGCAGATGGAGATGATGGCGTGCTTTGTGTGTGTGTGTGAGAGAGAGAGTGTGTGTGTGTGTGTGTGTGTGTGTGTGTGTTCGGGCAGAGGAGGGGTGTGAGTGGGTGTGTGTTCGCGTAGAGGAGGGGAAGCGAGTGAGTGCCTTCTGAAGCGGCTTCACGCTCCTTAATATACGCCGCTGTGTGACGTCACGATCAGTGTTTAAGGATGCGGTCAAATGCACGCAACTTGTATCTGTGCAAAGGTTACGTTCATGCAGCAAGCCTCTACAGGATTAATTCGTTTCATTTTCATTCACTCTACAAACCTAGTCTTGACAGGTCTCAGTTGTGAACTAGCCCAACTCCCAAAGTAAACCCAAAACCTTTAGTTGTTTTTCGCACTAGGCTTATGTGTTGTGAAGGCAGAAAGGACGTTTCAGGCCAAAAAGTTGAAATATTGCCAATATTTTAATGATGGCTTTCTGCAGAGTCATAGCGGCTAATGTGTAAAGTCATACAGAGCGGTCCAAATGTCCAAATGAAAATTGTTCTATTTTATACTTTTTTTTAATTGAATACAGTAATTTTCATTACAAATTATATTTACTGACAACTTGAGTGAAATGTAGGATCTTTGAATTGTTTACATGAATCTAAGAGTTTCTTAGTATTTTTTTGTCATGTCCCATTTTGCTCTAATGACAGTGTGCACTCGAGCTGGTACACACACTAAACGTTTGTTCAAAACCTTATGATTCATTGGTGTGTTGTCTGAACACATGCTTTAATATAAGAGATTAGTCATGAGGAAAATTTGACCTTTGTACAAAGCGGTTAGCATAGTCAGTATCACAAATTTCTTGTATTTTATTGAATATTATTTATTCAAGATATTGAACATTTACTTTATTATTATTATTTATATTTCAATACTCGAAAACTTTCTGTTTATTTACTATTTAAACTAATCCCAGATTGTTTAATGTACTCTCAGAATTTTGGACCCCATTATATCTGGATAACAAACTGTAGCATGAATGTGTTTGGACTGTCAAGGGTGACTTTGAACTACCTCTGTCAGTGACTTTCTGGAAAAAGGTACAATTATGCTGAAATCTGAGTTGGATTCAGATATGCCTTAAAACTGATTTGACAGGTTTGACAGGGTTGAGAGAATGAATTTGCAGTTGGGTGGACAAGCAGAAGGAACTAGGATAGCCACTGAGTGGGCTATCTCCATGTCAAAGTCCCAGGTTATCCGTTGTATGAAGCAAGATGGTGGCAGTATGGGTTTGGAGCCCTGGTCACAGTAATCTGTGGGGTACAAACATGACAGAGAGTCAGGTTTGACATTCTTTTATCCAGGATGATAGAAGAGCGTTAAATTAAAATGTACAAAGCAAGGTCCATCTGGCTTGATAAGAGTCCAAACGCTTTGCTATCTTCAGATACTCAAGGTTCTTGTGATCTTATGATCACATCTGATTCAGAGGCATCCATTTCTACAATGAAGGGCTTGGAAGGATCAGGGTGTTGTATGATGGGAGCGGTGATGAAGCCATCTAAAGCCACATGAAGGCCCCATCGGTTGCCTTTCTCCAGGCCAGTCGCTTGGGTCCCTTTTTCAGGAGGGATGTGATGGGGTTGGCAATGGAGTAGAAGGAGAAGGGGTATTTCACCATGATTAGATTCAGACCACAGTAATCAATACAGGGTCAAGGGTCCCCTCCTTTCATCTCCACAAAGAAGAATCCATCAGATGCTGGTGATGTAGAAGGGCAGATATACCCTTGCTGAAGGGTATGCCAATGAAAGAGGGTAAATACGATTGCTTGGTAAGTCATGAATCTAGAACACTGAGTATTACTGTACAAGTCAATGTCTTAAGTCTGTTTACATAGAGTGTGAGTGTGACTGGGAACAGGTGTGTAATCAGCAGGTAAAGTGAAAAATGATTGTAGCAGGTAGAGGTGTTTACTTCATAATATTATGAAAATCAACTGTAGGACATAAAATAAATAAATAAATAAATAAAACAGATAAGTGAAAATAGACATGAGAAATGACACAAGGCCAGACTATTACTACAAATGGGAAGTGAGCTGAAACCTTGAGGAACTACAACACAGATGACTAACTAACTCATACAAAAATAAAATCTGTGTTTGTTTGGTAGTGCAGTAGTTGGCCTTTTTACATGTTAAGATGGTAATTATGTGCTGCCATGATTTTGGGAAATACTCATCTCATACTGTAAATGTTGCAACACTTAAATCATATAAAATTCATATATGCACTCTTGACCAAGTCATTTTCAATCTGCAATTAAAAACTGTGCCTTTTACTGTGCCATGTGCCATACTGAATAAACATAACATGAGCATATGGAACCATAATTGGAAGTCTGGTGTACGCATTTTCCAGCTGCAGATGAGAGAGATCAAAGAGGTTTCATGAATACTGAAGGCCATATCAGAGTGTGTCTACATTTCTCTGGCTGAATTTTAAAAACACAGACATCATGTTTGAATTTCACGTTTTTGCAGATATTGTATAAGTCTGTCACTTATTCTGATGTGATGTTTTGCTTGGTCTAAAGAGTACTTGGGATTGCCCATGTTTAGAGAACATAATTATAAATCATTAAGTTTATGCATTGCTCAGACACTACATAAGTGTTAATTTGTCCAACTGTGATCGAAACCTTCTTAAACTGCTAACAGCAATAACCATAATTAGCGTCTAAGGTTCACACATTGGCTTCATTCATTCATTCATTATCTTCCGCTTTATCCCGCTGGTCGGGGTCACGGGGGGGCTGGAGCCAATCCCAGCGTCATTGGGCGAAGGCGGGGTACACCATGGACAGGTCGCCAG
>JAOVVH010000052.1:12770518-12783076 GCA_028566435.1 Scorpiodoras heckelii
CCCTACACCATACTAATAAATTATTGTGGTCTAAAACCAGGTGTTTCAGTTTCATTGTCTAACCCCTGTATATATGAGAAAGTAGTGGCATTTACAAAGCAAAACAGAGAAAGGTCTTAAACTGGCTCAATGGAGAATTTTTTTTTCTGTTTTATGGCATTGTTAACACATCAAACTGATTTTACAACAAAAAAAATCACAGTAGATATTGTAGTCTCTCAAACAGTGAATATTTTTAGCTTCAAATACACTAAACCTATGCAAAAGCAAACATTAATAGGAAATATCCACAGAGTCTTAACAATCAGGCTATTCGCAAAGGTATGTGCAAATACGCTAGGCCCTTTTTTTGTTATTTATATTATATTAATTTATATTTATACTCAAGTCTTTTGAATCACTCTTAAGATTGTAGACAGCCACCAACAGTTAGTACATTGATCCCAAATTAAAAAGCTCTCACGTACAAAAAGGCAGAAACTATTTAATGTATACTCACAGAATACTGTACACTACAGTACCCATGCAAAATTGCAATGAGGTGCAAATTATACAAGTTACAAATCTATTGTACTGTTCTGAAAATTTTGCTCTTTAGCTGACAAAACAAGGCTGTTGTGTGATGCCCAAACTGTTTCAGTCTTGTGACATCAGTCACCAGTTGCTTGATTTAGATGTAAAATCTGCTATTTAGGTATCAAATATACTTTAATGAATGAAACGTTAAGCAGCACACAATGAATGTTCATTTCTTTATTCACAGAAATGTTTACAGCATATTCTGATACCCAGGACACAGTGTAGGTGTCTAAATAGCATATGTTTCACACATGACCTTGACTTTATATATAAAATATTTCAAGTGGGACAACTGGGGACCAGCAAAGTCTAAGCTTTTAGTGTCAGCAAGAAAAGGTCAGCATGTCAGAGGTCATGGCATCTCAGGGACATATTTACATAATCAGTGTATTCAGGAAATTCCAACACTTGTCCACAAATTCCACCAGTCACTACCAGTTGATCAGAGGTAACGTGTAAAATGCATTAGGTCACACTAACCTTTAGTGAAAAAGCCACACTAAAAACAGTGAAAAGGAAAACCATAAGAAACAAAGAACCATTTTTTTAAACATACAAAATGAAATACAATTAAGCAAAGTATACTGCTTCCTGGTTTACAAAAATAATAGTACCATCATATAATGAAGCAACTATTCTTTTTCTCATGCATTCAGTTCTAAGTGACCATCTTTGGTGGTGGTTCTCTTTTGTTTTTCAAATTTCCAAACAAGCCCACACTGTAGTAAATCAACCATAAAGAATAGTGCTTCAAATGATGCCACAAAACCCCCAGGGGCTCGGAGACCTACTATTATTCAGTGACCTCTCCGCTCTCAGAGTGAAAAGACCCAGCACTCAAACATCCCAGGAGATGAGGATGTAATGGACACTATTAGGGAAGAGTGGAAGAAGGGGGGACAGGGCAAGTGAAAAGTGGTAGAGGGTTTCACTTCTTCACCACGGCCTCCACATTGAAGGGTCACCCCCTGGGAAGGCGGGGGGAAGGGCAGAAGGGGCTAAAGGTTGAGGGGAAGGTGATTGTGGCGGGGAGGGCCTCATGCCAGCCCCCTCTCTCTGCAAGAGGATTCCAGGAGAGCAGTGGGGGTTGCTGGGTGAGGGGGGGCTCGCGGGAGAGGGAGGGGTGTGTAGGTGGAGAGGACGAGGCTGAAAAGACGGAAGAGCCAGCGGAGACTGTGTAGGTGAAGTGGGAAGAGGAAGAGGACGAGGACTGCTGGTGGCAGCACTGCCCGTTGCACTGCTCTCTCCGCTGATTTGGGGCAGAGCCTTCAGCAGGTGGTTCAGAAGACGAGCGCCCAGTGATTTGTCCATGCCAGGGCAGTTAAGGAGCAAATTATGCACCTCATGCATACACTGGATATAACCACTACTGTATCGTTGGCGAGATTCAAAAGCCACACTAGGTCCCTGACTGGTCGCTGTTAAAAACAAACATATGCATAAAAAATATTTAATCACACTTTGAATCATGAACTTGATAATAAGTATAAAAAAAATTTCATTATTGCACAGTATAACTGAAATGTAAATCCAGCATGAATAGCTGACCCACCCTTTTACTAATTTTCCATTTTGTTGCACAATTTTCATCATACAACTTCTGATACAGAAGTCAAAACAACATTTAATAGTCTCACCTGGTCCAAGACCCCTTTGAAGACCCTCCATGTGCTGCACAGTTATCTCAAGTACATCCGCCTTCTCCAGCTTTGATTGCTTAAAAAAAGAACACAATAATAAAATATGACTTATCTGAAACTATGCATAGTTGTGAATCCTTATTTCAGGATTTTGAAAAAGTAAAAGCCAGATAATAGAGTTACAGGTGGTGTAGGTGCACATGTGCATTTTAGTTGGGTTGTTTAAGTAAACTCACATCCAAATTGTAGGCGTCCACCATAATACCCTTGAGCTGCTCCAGGCTTGAATTAATGCGTTCTCTACGTCTCTTCTCTATCAGAGGCTTTCGAAGCTAATAAATAAATAAATAAATAAATAAAATATGCACACACACACATATATATTTCATTAAGACTGTTGATTACTGTAAAGCAGTGTGTTGTAGTGTAAACTCAGCTGAGAGCTGTGGGGTTGCACGCCTTAATATCATCATTTAAACTATTCTACCCCACGTGTAATTAATAGCCGGTAATCACACGGCGGTGTCAAACTATTCAACAGTTCAACAAGTTGTCACCCATCAACTCCACCCAAGTTATCGAAAGGTGTATAAGTTTACTTTACCTTGCGCTCCTCTTTGGCGTTGAAGCTCTTTTCCGGTCCATTACCGAGATTTGAGGCAGTCATATTTAGCTCAGTTTCACACAGTAAAATTAAACCTGAGACTCGTGATGATCAGTTTCTCGTGCCGAAGCTGTAACCTAATGGTGCCAGCTTGGCTGGGAAAATTAAGCTGCCACCGCGGTCTAAACGTGTAGCTGCTGAAACCTCCCATCCAAACTACCACCCTGCCCCATTAACATGACAAAGCATGGGTGCTTTTAGCAGCACACTTTCCCACAGTCTCAGGGGAAAGCCATGAAGAGCCTGATGTCGCATAGACCCAATAAGGGAAAGTTTGAGAAGAACGAAACTGGTTTCTCAGAAAAGCAAAATAAAAGTTGCTTGGGTCAGATTTAGGTCACCGGAACAGAGACGTTCGGGGCGAGAAAGTGAAAAAGCCGAGTGTGATTAGCAAGTCTGTGTCACTGTCTAAATAAATTGATCCTTAATGGTTATTTATTGACCATCGAGCATGGTGTGATAGCTTAGATAACGCAGGGCTGTGAGTGAATGACTTTTTTTTTAGGGTATTGAGGATTTGCTGTAAGAAAAACGAGTTACCTGAGGAATTTTATCTTTAGCAGGATTAAAATAACAGTAGACTTATAGGGCCTTCATGCTAATCGATGGAAAAGAAAGCTCATTTTCCCAAGGGATGAAAAACTGAATGTAATTCTTGATGATTATCTCCGTGTTTAGCCTGCCCCATTCCCCCTTATTGTTCCCTCCTTTATCTGTGGGATGGACACACTCTGGTGAAGCCAGCTAAAGCCCCCCCCCAACACCCCCACCTCTCTCTCTCTCTCTCTCTCTCTCTCTCTCTGTCTCTCTCTCTCTCTCTCTCTCTCTCTCTCTCTCTCTCAAGGAAAGGTGCTAAAGCTATAATGGTCAATACAGGCATTTTTCCTTTCTCACTTTGCAGTCAGTTTCATTCTCCCACTCACTCACTTCTCACTTCCTGTGATATTTACCAGCACGAGCAACTATCAAGAAGACAGTCAAGAAGAAGTTAAGCTGTATATAACAAACTAGAGGAACTAAATGAAAAATAACAAACGTAAACAACTAACAGCTATTTAAGCATCTAAAGCAAATTCAACTAACAGACTAAAGGAAAATAAGCTAACAACCAAATTAGTGTTTACATATGCATATATCAACAAATTGCTTTTATTAGATTATACTTTTATACGTTCTTAATAAAAAAGGGTTTAATCTAGCATGAAACATTCAAAAGCTAATGAAATCCCATGCCACAATCTTGCATGCAAGACAATTACAAAGTGTTTTGCAGACTCAGTTAAGTACAACAAACGTTTCACACTTCTGGTTGCTGACATGACACTTTTCAAACTTTTCAAACCATAAAGTTTCAGAGATGTCTATTGTAAGTATGCAAGAAAGACACAATCTTACAGGAACAAAAAATGTTAAACTCACGTTTTTACACCAGAAGATATTATTATAAGAAGTTATTAGTCTGAATGCTTGGTTTAAAATGTTGTGGTTCACTGAATACATGATAACATCACTATACATGCAAAATACATGGTAATAAGATAATAAGAACACATTTACATTTGTTACAAACTCCTAATGCATTTTCTGAGCAGCCAAATATAGCTTTGTCTGCTAAACTTTTGTGTCTCCAGAACATTAAATTAATCTATTCTTTAAATTACATTAGACTTTTCAGAAAATAAATGGCCTTTAAGTCTTATGCTGTAAGGATGAGTCTCACATCTTAAACCACAGTCTTATACATAGAACATTTCCTTCCATGGGTGATAATATGCATATTTTGAAAATCAGATAATTTCACTGCTCCTGAAACATAATTTAATCTATATCTCACAGAAGGCATTTTTATGGTACTGGTTTTTTTATAGGTCTCTTTGGAGGACTCTTAATTCTTTATTTAGGTCTGTTGAATTGTTGTATACACTTCTTTAACAGTACAAATGTCATTTATTGAACTGAAAAGAAAGAATAATACAGGGAAGAAGTGGTTTATAGTTAAAGAAAATAAAGACATTGTTTTTTTCTATCTCACAGTTGATATGTTGACCATACACACTCCATGTCAGGAAAACAATTTTGTGTTCATAGAGGTCCTGCCAAGAACCATAATGTATTATAGGGTTTTAATGATAACATGGACACTGTATAGACCAGACATTTATTAAAGTTATTTCTACACTGTTTCAAAGACAGTTTTCTAATGACCTCATATGACATTATTTTCAATGTAATATCAGTTTTTGTCAGAGAGGGGGCTGTGGGGAAGAAAATTTTACATATAGATTTTGGCCTGAGTAGAACTAGTATTAGGGTTTTACTTAAGGGCCCAACACTGACTGTTTAGAGGTCCCAGGATTTGAACTCACAATCTTCCCATCAGTGACACAAAGTCTTACCTACTGATCCACCACCACAATATTAGATTTTTTTCCTAATATAGATCATTTTGTAGCATAGGTACTTTTGCCAATACACGCATTGTAACCCAAATCACACAATAAACAAACACTAGAAACACTAGTACCCTAGTACTGAAGCAGGGATGTAGCTAGCCTGGAAGAACTGGATATTTTCCCCCCTCAAAAGGGACCTATTCATTAGAAGCCCATGGCACCTTAAGTAAAGCAGTCTCTTTGGTGATATTGCTAATATATGCCAATTAATTTTTTTCACTTCCAACCCTCTCCAGTATTTTAAGGGTGGTCTATTAACAATACCTTCTACAAAACACAGATACTTGTTGTGTGAATGCTTCAAATTATCAAACAAAATGAATACAGTTTTTTTCAATGATTTTCTTTTTGGTTTGTTTGCTTGGTTTAATTCATTATATTTTAGTAGCTTTTGAAAAATGTTTTGACAACTCTGTTCTGTTTTGTTTATAAAGCATGGAAATAAAATCAGACAAAACAAACAATAAAATAAAACACATTTTTCACAAATACATGCATTTTGTTTATAATCATATACAGAATATCATCATATATCAAAATATAAAAATAAGGGCAATAACAAAAAAACAATTAATCAGATGCAGCTTAAGAATAAAGGTTTTTGTGGAACAGCACTAATATTATTTTAAATAAATTGTCTAAATATCAACAATTTAACCATAGAAATAATATCAACTGACTGTGAATACTCTGACAATATTAGAGTAATTCATTTAATGGAGGGATTAAAAAAAAAACAGTCCCACCATCTTAGCACATACTCTTACAAAACATAAGAAGAAGCAAAAAGTGTATAAAATACAACAACAACAACAAAAAAAAAACATACATCATTATTTCATCCAGGTTTTGTACAGTTGAGTCACATGTTATGTCTTTGTAAATGACATTTGTAATATGTTCTTTGTTAAGCTGTTTTGGGGTTTATATATAAATAAATCCAGCCCACAGGATATTGTCAGCTCTGATCTGTGATCTTTTCATGAGGTGCAGTTAGTAAAATCCTGTTCAGAAGACAGCAATATGTCACCATGTTTATTTTTATGATGCAGATGTCTATCGATGGTAATTCCCTCCACGTCCAGTCAGAAACACTATTTTAGACTCTAAGTACTGACATGTGCTCTGGAGCGGTTGTTTCCATCAGAGCTCAGATTGTTCATGGGCAACATTCTTCGAACAGCATCTATTTCAACATTTTTACGGAAAGTCTCTGTGGTAAAATAGTAAGCCAGTGGGTCCAGAATGGCATTCAGACAAGTTACCATCAAAGTACAGTAGTAAGCGCACATCACTGAGCATGGTACACTTTCAATATCATCTTTGTAGGAGTAAATCACCCCCAGCATGGCATGATATGGCAGAAAGCAGCACAGAAATATGGCCAGATTAATGCTTACCATCCTCTGGATCTTCCACCTGTCAAGCAAGCCAGACATCTGGGCTGCCATGCTTTTGCTGACAGCATGTACTAACCCCCATGAACAGAGAACCATGATGATCAGCGGTATCCCAAATCCTATCGTCAGTGTGGAGGCAAGGGTAGCAGGCCTTAAGGCATAGACTGGAAAGCTTCTGAAACACTCGGTGTGGTTTCCCTCATTTATGTTTTGTTTAATAAGGTAAGTGGGCAAGCTGGCTCCTATTGTTAGCATCCAAATCCCCAGACAAATTAGTGGTGCCTTTTTGCGGCCTTCACGTACTCTGGCTGACATAGGGAACTTGACAGCCAGGCAACGATCAAGGCTAACACAGGTAAGGAGCAAGATGCTTCCATACATGTTAGCTAAGAGTACAAGACCCGCAACTTCACAGATCTTTTGTGATAGGCCTTGAAATCCCAAGTGATAATAGATCCGTAATGGTAGCGTACAAACCAGAAGGAGATCAGCTATAGCAAGGTTGGTCATGTATACAGTGGTATGTGAGCGTGACTTAGTGCAGCAGAAAAAAACTACAAGTGCCATAATGTTGAGAGTGATCCCAGATATAAAGACCACACTATACACAGCAACAAAAATAGGGTCTGTCTTATTCCGACACTGTTCTGACACCAAAGCTGTGGCGTTTTGACATGTCCCGTTATATGGCATAGTTCCTCTTTTGGATGGAGATTAGTTTATAATAGGCTGCATTGAAAACAGATACATGTGTGTTAACAAAGGATGTTTGCAATAAGTCATTTTGCAATATACAGTCATGTGAAAAAGAAAATACACCCTCTCTGAATGATCAGGACATAATAAAAAATATATCTGGTCCTTAGAAGGTAAATACAACTTCAGATGAACAATAAAATTCAGAAAAAAAGAAAAATCAGAAAAAAAGAAATCAGATTCCACCATGTCATTATTTATTTAACATAAATGAAGCCAAAATGGAGAATCCATGTGGGAAAAACTAAGTACACCTTTACTGCTTCCATAGGAATTAACAGAGTAATTAGTAGCAGCCAGGTGCTGATAATCAAATGTCCTTGATTAACTGATCATCAGCAAGTGTGACCACCTGTACAAAAGCAGATGTTTTGGCATTTTGCTGGTCTGGAGCACTCAGGAGTGTGTTAACACAATGCCGTGGAGGAAAGACACCAGCAATAATCTTAGAGAAGCAACTGTTGTTGCTCATCAATCTGAGAAGGGTTAGAAGGCCATTTCCAAACAATTTGAAGTCCAGCATTCTATAGTGAGAAAGATTATTCACAAGTGGAAAACATTCAAGGCAATTGCCAACCTTCCCATGAGTGGACGTCCGAGCAAATTCACCCCAAATTCACCCCAAATATCCAAGAGCTCAGACTCAGACTCTACAGGCCTCAGTTAGCATGTTAAATGTTCATGTTTGTGATGATACAATTAGAAAAAGACTGAACAAGTATGGCTTGTTTGGAAGAGTTGCCAGGAGAAAGCCTCTTCTTTCTAAAAAGAACATAGCAGCATGGCTTCATTTTGCATCTGTTGCAGCTGAACAAACCATACAATTTTTGGAACAATGTCCTGGGCATTGATATTTGGCTATAACACCTACTGCCACATTTGGCGAAAACCAAACCCAGCATATCAGCACAAACAAATCATACACACTGCCAAGCATGGTGATGAAAGGGTGATAATTTGGGCTTGTTTTACTGCCAGATGAATTGGGCACCTTGCAGTCATTGAATCAACCATGAACTCCTCTGTATACCAATGTATTCTAGAGTCAAATGTGACGCCCTCTATCCGACAGCTAAAGCCTGGCCAAAAATGCAACAGGACAATGATCCCAAGCACACCATCAAATGTACAACAGAAAGGCTACAACAGAAAAGAAAGAGAATGAAAAGGTGTTGCAATGGCCCAGTTAAAGTCCAGACCTCAACCCAATTGAAATGCTGTGGCTGTGCATAAACAAATGCCCACAAACCGCAATGAAGTGATGCAATGATGTAAATAAGAGTGTGCCAAATTCCTCCAGAACAATAAACGAGAGACTGATGAAGTCATACAGAAAATGATTACTTCAAGTTTTTGCTGGTAAAGCTGGTTCTACAAGCTATAGATTCATGGGGTGTTCTTAGTTTTTCACACATGGCTTCTCCATTATGGCTTAATTTGTTTAAATAAACAAAATGTTGGAATCTGTTGTGTGTTCATCTGAGGTTGTATTTAATTATGTCCTGATATATAAAACCATAGAATTCAAAGAGGATGTACTTTGTTCTTCACATGACTGAACTTATATAGTTACAATGTATTAATGCACAGAAATGCATAGAAAGAAAATGTCCTGAACCGAAAATCTCAAATAGTATACAACTGTCTATGTATTTGCACTTGAATAAACAAAAGGTCTTCTTCTTCTAATGGCCAAGACTAGCTTTTTCATTTGATACATATGTTGTTTGATATAGTGTGATGACATTACAGAAATGTTTCTAAAATTGCATGTTAAAATCTGGGTAAAAAGAGAACATATTTCTTATATGTTTGTGATATAAAAGGTAGTCTGCCTGTGATACAATATTCGCAAAAATTTTGAAATATACGCAGCTATAGATGAACTCTATTACAAATATCATGGTCATCTCTTAGACTAGAGCGATGATTTAAAAAAAAAAGGTTTGATCCATTTTTATATTTGTGATTATTTCATTACACTTGTTTTTTTTTATTTGTTCCATTTGATTTTAAATAACATCACACAAATCCTAGATTACACCATCAGTATAAAGCTACTGACTTGCAGAGCAGAAATTACTGCAGACATGAAACCATAAAAAAAACTATTTTGATATTTTAAAAAGGAGGCAATTCTAAGAATACGCCACAAAACAGCAGTTATGCTGTCAGTTTCCTTCCTTTTTTATCTGCCTCATAATCAAATGATTACTAGGTATATAATTTCTCTTGAACCACTTAGAATCAAGTTTATATTATTGTATAATCATATGTAACTATACAATAGTATTTGGGATCATAATATTTTATTCTGAAGCGGGTTTTCTGTGTTTTATATATTATATACCACAAACCTGTTTTTTGTCATTTATATATAAAAACCAAAATTCATTTTGGATTTTTTAGTAGGTCTCTGTTACTCAGGCACGCTGTAATATTTGTACTTCTGCATCTGACTAAATGGATGTAGTCCTTGTTATAGTAACTGTAGATTAGTAACACTGTGGAAAATGTGATAAAATGATCAACCCCCACTAAGATTATGGTTTCAAACAGGCATGTTTTGTGTGGCCTATTAAGCTTAGACTGACTAGATTCTGATTCTTTTAGCACATAATATAAACTAGGTTCTGGTTAAATGTACAAAAATTGTTTGTAGCAAACCTTTAATACATAGCATTAAAGTCAAAGTGATTTATCCTTGAATTTGTTGGCTCTGGTTTAAGCTTTTCACATTAAAGTTGAAAACCTGAGATGATCTGCTATATACTTGTATACATAGAAACTACAATCACAAATACTTTTTCATTTACTTCAAATGTAATAATTTTTTACATCTCTTAGCCTGGCTTTTCGAAAAATTTGCTTTCATACAAGCAAAATAAGCGTTTTTTAAACTATTTTTTTCAAAGAATCATTAAACTGTAACAAAGGTATATTGCAATTCAGTTGAAATGAGACATGTCCCTGAACCACGTGGTTCAACATCACACTTACCTCTTAAACAATATAGGAGAGAAGTGAATTTGTTGTGTCAGTCCAGATCCTGCAGTAGGGCTGATCTGTATAGGCATTACTCCCACGTGTCTCTTAGTGTACTGGCAATAAAGTGTTTCATGTTAAACATGACCTCTCAGGAAGTACCATTTCGGTAGCGCAAAGTGCATTCTCAGTTTTTTTTTTTCCCCCGAGACTTAACTTCCGTTCCTGTTGTTCAAACGTGGCCAGGGACAGCTGTATGAACATAGTCTAACCCGAAGAAATTCTCACTCAGAGAGAGATAGCAATGATCTGAGAGAGATAGTAATGATCTGTGTGACTCTAAACGAAAACTGGGGCATTAAAATTCAGATCCGCCTGACTGCACACTGAAAACCCATAAAAGAAACAAGCACACTAAGTGTGAAACTTGTGAAGTGTGATACGCGCATGGCATTTGATAGGATGAAACAACATAAATGAATAGTTTTTTACAGAGGATAGAACCACAGTCCTGCTAATCAGCTTAAAGATCAAATGTATGTTTGCAAGATTTGCATGTGAAGAAATAAAACTGAAGACCAAAACACGACAAAATAAAATTACAAAAAAGGAACAAATAGACTGAAAAATAAGAGTCTACAGCTATAGTCATTGGAGAAATAAAAAATTCTGATGTAAGACATTGCAGTTGTTACAACAGCCCTGTTTCCAAGTCAGAACTTCCAGAAAAAATACTTATTTCATTGGCATTTCATGATTTAATAGTGAATTCGCATTCCCAAACTTTCTTAACAGCAGCTTTAGACAAGTGGCAGGCAAGAAGCCAAGTTGTAGTAGCTTGAGTGTCAAAATCATTGTGGCTGGAAATGTTTGGATGTAGTTGATGGAATTACTAATTAATGTGTTAAATTACTATATAATTAACTATGCTTGTGTTAATTTTTGTGGAAAGGTGTCAGCACGTGTGTGATCAGCAACTGACTTTTTAATTATGGTGTGCCTGCAAGTTCTGGATATGACTGTAACCTAGTTGTGTATAAATAACTTAAATGCTGAAGAAAAAAAATGTAACAGTAATTTGCTAATTATATTTTAATTAAAAATGTAGTTATGTGAATTAACAAATATTGTTTTCAATTTCAAGACATAAATATTTTATATATTTTAAATATGTTTTTTTTTACTTTTTTAAGACAAATAAAAAGAATACATTTAAGACAATTTAATAACTACTAAGCAGCTTAGTCATTAAATGTTAACTGAGATCAGCTTTAAGTCCAGACATAGTTTGAAATATAGTCTACTCTACAAATTGACTACATATTATCTCTGACTACAGTGTAGCAATCATCAGTGACTTGTAAGATTGCACAACTGCTATAAATTGCAGAACCTGTTTTACACACAAAACCTAAACAAAAGTGGCACACCAACCCAGGCAACCCCATACACCCGCAACATTTTGACACCACTGACCACCTAGTTATGTACTCACTGATCAGATTCTTAGGAACCATCAGACATCTGCCCATTCATTCAAATATTAAAATCAACCTGTCTTGCAACAGCTTGATGAATAAAATCATGCAGGCACAGGTCACTTCACATTAAGATTAAACATCAGAATGAGGAAAAAAGTGATCTAAGTGACCTTCACCACAGCACTGATGGTGATGCTTTAAAATTGCACAACTTACTGATCTTTCACAGATGAACTATCTAGAGATTACACAGAATCGCGTGAAAAACAGCAACAAAAAATGTCCAGTGTGCATTAGCTCTGTGAGTGGCAACGTCTTGTTACCACATCCACAGTACATGTGGGTTTTTTCTCTCTACACGAGAATGAGAAAAGGATTCTAAAATGCCCAGACCTCTACAATGAACATACACTTATTTAACAAGCACCTCATTGTAACCTTCTGCTCAACTGACTACAACAAAACTAGCACTAACTGGAAAAGACATTGTTTCTACAACCCCTGGCAAAAAGTATGGAATCAGCAGTCTTGTATGAGCACTCATTCAGACATTTCATTCTGTAGAACAAACTCAGATCAAAAACATGATACAATAATAAG
>JAOVVH010000052.1:12808054-12836184 GCA_028566435.1 Scorpiodoras heckelii
TGTGTGTGTGTGTGTGTGTGTGTGTGTGTGTCCCTCCCCTCCCTCTACGTCGTTGCTGCAGGACCAGTCTAGTCCAGGGTGTGGCTCATTAGTGTTAGTTGTCAGTCATTCTCTCCACACTTGGCAAACACTATAAGGTGCATTAGCCTTGGTCTAATGTACACATACTTTGTCAATGCCCTCTGCAGCTGCTCACCAAGGTGGGCTCTGACCTCATACCTTCAGTATAAATCTCTGTTCAGTCTTAGCCTTCATCACATGTAATGAAAGATGGTTAGCAAACACAAACACAAAAACGTATGGTTTTGCTTTTGTGTAAAATCTCAAGATTATATTTTTTGCATCTTTATTTCTGTTGTTCTTGAGAAACTTGATTCCTTCTTGTTTGGATGGAACCTGTGCCTCAGGTGTTTTTTTGTTTTTTTTTTACTTCTAATGATTCAAGTAAAGTAGAACATTCTGCCTACAAATTATATATATTTAGACCAAATACTTTGGTTTCACAGCAACTTTGACAGACATGACTTGTTACATAGGGAACTTATCTTGATAGTGGTAACATATCACCAGCTTGCCAGTGGTGAGCCCAGTGAATAGCTGATGTTTGTGTGTGGCTCAGTGCCAGTCGTTTGAAGTCGAGTTTCTATGTTTCAGTGACTTGCAGGAGCCCATGTATCTGATCTGATCACAAACTGTGCTCTAAACTACTACAGCACCTCACCAGCTCAACATGCCATCCACACCAATCTAGCAGTAACAAAAATGCAACCCTTGACAGCAACTGTTGAAAGATTTGGCAGAAACTTCCCTCCCACAGTGAGGAGACGTACATGCCTTGTCAAATATCAGTTTTACTTTTCCCTATTAAGGACAGCTCAATAAGGCTGGGCATAGTTATTTTTTTTGGTTATTTTTGGTCATAATGTTTTTTAAATGGCTAGTTATATACCAACTTTTTGACAGTTATTGATAGTAAGGTGAATGTATGTCCACACATATCCATATCAGCCAGACATAACAGATACTATCAGTCAGATCTTTCCCCCTCCTCTTGAAGAGCTACACTGCTATTGCGTGAGAGCGATGTTCAGCTGTGTTGTGTGAGGGTGAGTCAAACATGCATGCGTACAGCGTTGGTGGCATTTCAACCAACCGGAACAGTTCTATTAAAAAGACAAGGGAAAAAAAAACTACACCCACTCACTCACCTGCGTGCAAACAACATTTGGGGCAGGTCTGTCAACGCATTGTGCAAGTCGGTGATCAAGTAGTTTCTCTCTCTCTCTCTCTCTCTCTCTCTCTCTCTCTGTGTGTATTCTCAGTATCCTCAAAACTTAGTCCTTAGTCCTTTCTGACCTAGACTGTACTTTTTTTGACATTTCATTCCTTTGTAATGACTTTGTATATTAAGTTTTATTCATTATAATTTGTTGAATATAGACACAGATAAGTAATTACCCAGTCAGAAAGAAACACTCAGTGGATGAATTAGAAAGAAAAAAAAACTCAAGGGGGATGGTGGACTCAAACAATGTGAGACCCACTAGTTTTACCCTGTGAGAAAAAAAAATAGGCTACTCAGTGACACCCATATAAACTATTTAATAGGTCTTTTCTTTTCTTGTAAATGCTCCATAGTTTTTAGACATGCTGTTAGTTTAGCTACTTCTTGTATCAGAAATACATGTGATATTATTGATATTGATTCCTCAGTTCATAGAAGATGGAGGGGTGTAGTTTTATCTTTGTACCCCTCCACTGGAGGACAGCATTCTTTTGCATCCCTCCTTAAATCAAAGCCTGGGAATACTTCATTCAATACAGGTGTTAATAACAA
Source organism: Scorpiodoras heckelii (assembly GCA_028566435.1). NCBI lineage: Eukaryota > Metazoa > Chordata > Actinopteri > Siluriformes > Doradidae > Scorpiodoras > Scorpiodoras heckelii. The sequence continues at coordinate 12,809,892 of JAOVVH010000052.1, forward strand.
GGTTCGGGAAGCGTTGGAGCAGGAAATTAAGCACCATGAGTCTAAATCTGTCATTTTGGCCATTCCAGAGAGTTTGTTTTATTGTTTAGGTTATATTTTCTGTCTGTAATCGCTCAGTTGAACAAATTAGACTAGCTGGGTTTTTTTCTCACACCGGTGTGTATCGTGCGTGCGGAATGGGCGCGGCCTGTAGTCTTCCCTAGGAATGCAGGTAAATACGCGCCCGTCTCCACGGTAACCTTTAATGTTTGTTTCCTTGTATACAGTTCTGACAGTATGTGCGCGTAATCGGTTGCGAACAAACCGGAACTCTTTGTGATGGTATTAAAACCGCAGTCAAACTGCTCTTTGGACAATTTGCGAACCCCCTCTAGTTAACTAACCCCTCTGTATCGCAGCTTCCGCTAATTGTCGTAATCTCCCCGCGCACTTGCTTACCGGCCTGCGGAAACCATGGTAACCACTTGTTGAAGCCTGGCTGCTTGTTGCTAAGAGACCGCACACGTTCTATGAGAAAATCCTGCTTACCGCTTTAAGTCTCTCCAACATTACGCACATGCCTGGCCACCTTCCAGCTGCTTTATCACTTCTGCTTATGTGCTTAAGTCAGAACATTGGTTAGACACAAACAAACCATCGGAGATTTTCAAATGCAGATGCAGGCCGAGAGTGTGAACTCTGTGAAAAGTCGGGGATAAGATTTGTTCATTTCCTTGCTCAGACACACACCTGAGTGAACTCAGAGGTAACTTGGAGTTGCTTTAGCGCAGAGGAATCTGCAGACTCCAGTTAGACAGCCCTGAGCTAGACTCCGGAGCCGTGGATAAACCAGGGCTGGAGGATTTATGCTGTTAAAGCGAAATGGGGATGTATAACCTATCCCATGATTCCTGCGCGCCCTGCACCCCTCCCGTGGGCCTCCGATTAGCCCAAGCGGACTCTTGTATTTCCATGAGAATAGTGGAGCTTGGTGAAAGGGTTAAAGTCCGCGGAGAAGAGGGGGGAGAGGACGGCAACACTAATTTTCTGCGCGGCGGGGAGCGCTAAAAAGGGAACAAAGCGATGCAGGGGAGGCGCGCAGGATTGGGCTCCTTTACTATGCACACCTGCGAGCTGAAAAGCGGCGGCCAATCTGCCTCAGACACGGCCAATTACGAGCCGGACCCAAGAGCCGCTTTCACTCCGGAGAAGGATGGGAGAGCGCTGAGGGGGAGGACAGGAGAGTTTTCAAAAGAAGAAAGGGGAGAGATTTAAATCGATTGGCCCTAAATTATTCGAGCCCTCTGCCTTGTGACGGATGAGTCCCCCGAACTTTCCCTGCAAGTGGCTCAGAGAGTCTCCTCTTATCTTTTCTCCTGCGGTTCAATATGGCACACTTACGGAGTTAATCTTGTGCCAAAAGTAATAAACAAAATTACATGATCCGAAAGTTATAGATTTTTTTTTAATCAAATCTAATTTCTTTAAAACTTCATAGGCTAGGGAACAGGGAATCTCAGCACATACAGGCAAACAGTCAGATTTTGAGATATGGATCAGAATGTGTACAGATGTGTTTGACATGTACAAAAAGAAAGTCCTGCAGAAATTAATTTAAATGTTGTAAACAAACACAAAATGACAGTTACACAGATGTCTGAACCATCTGCCTTGTGGGAAGAAAACCCCAAGGCTATTTACTAACTGTGTTGGTAATGGTAGTATACTGTGTGTGATTATATTACCCACCCACACACACACACACATTTTGAATCCATTATTGTCATTTTATCTGAGCGGAGCTTAAAATGTTAAAATAATCAAAACTTATCTTTTACATATTGCTGCTTAAGATTTTGCATGTGCCCATTTAAAAAAAATCCCCTGTACATTCTTTGCTAAATTATAGTGTTAAAAAGTTACTTTATATTTTATACTTGAAATACTTTATGACCTCACAGAATGAATAAAAACACAGCCACTTATGTGCATAAATGTGTAAATAAGATCAATAGTGAAGACTACCGATTCTCATTATTTCTACCATGAAGACCACAAGATTCAGACCAAAGACAACACTTTTTTTTTCACAATTTATTTTTTTTACTTTTTTGTTTATGCAAAAGACCCTTATAAGGGCCATAAAAACTGTACAAAGGCTATTTACAGACAGTATTAAAAAGACTTTAAAAATTACATTGAAACGGCAAGTTGCACACTCGCCTGGAAGGCAAATGTAAACATTCACTCATTTCATTACTTTAATATAAATTACATTAAAGTTCTTAACTCATTAGTGACAACTAGATTCCTACACTAAAACTTGTTCAAAAAAATGGAAAATGCTAGACTGACCGAGTTAGACCATCAAATAACCCCAAAAAAGGCAACACGCTTCCGATTTAGCTGCACTTAGCAGCACCTGCATACTACATTTGCCATTTGAATTATGCAAATCTGGCATTATACAAGCAATAAGCAGGCTCCTCATGCACCCAAAGGATGTACAAGTTATTTTAAAAGATACACCCTCCTTTTCCAATTTTCACAACCAAGTAGTAAAAGCCCCTCCACATGGACTCCAACAGACTAGTACATAGACGGTCTTCATCTGAGGCAATACCTGGTACTAATAGGAGGGTAAAGAACAGTGCATTGAGATTGGTTTAAAAATCAGCAATTAAAGGGGGAATGCCATAGTGCTAGTCTCATCCTAAAAATTAAACGCATTGGACGTTATTGCTGAAATGTAGGATTCTTTGTAGACTACTTCCCATGGTGACTGAAAGTTCATTTGTGCAACTAATGCATATCTCACTCTGTCACAAGGATGGTGTGGAAAAATGTTCTTAATCCTCAAAGAAATTGTCATGACAAGACCATTGCCACTGTGACTGGCTGCTTCATGACTTTCAAAAAATTAAGCAGAAATTCCAACTTTAAGTTGATTGTGATGCCTGCTTTTCCTTCTCAAACTGTTAAATTCAATTAGTTGTACTTCACCCCACACTTAAAATATCATTTTGTTTAAGAAACTGGCTTATACTTGCTCCATAGGTCACATGATTTGCGCATCATTGACTACAGTGATCATGAGCGGACATTATTTCAGTGTACCCGTGTCCCCTGTTCTATGCCCCATTTTGGTTTTTGATCTTGATTGCCTTTTTTCTGCATGGATGTCCCCTGTTAATGAAGCACAGCACAAAGGCACACAAACCAGATTTCAAAATGTGTCTCATCTACAGAGGGAATATCCTACAATAAAAATTTATTAAAAAAAAAAAAAAAGTTGTATACAGCCACAAAAATGCCAATTACAGACATGTCATACCATCTATATTTGAAATTTCTTGTAGAAAGAACCTCCAGGCTGCATTCAAGATGAAATTTTGGGCAGAAAAAAAAAACAAAAAAAAAAAAACACAAAAAGGGGGCTGGCAGGAAGAGGGTGAACAAATCTACAGGAAAAACAAACAGAGCAAGATCAAAGAGGTAGAAAATGTTCCTATGTGCAACAGGTACTCACAACATCCACCAAGAATCCATACAGATTACTTGTTGCACTACAAGTCTACGTAGTGATCCAGCTGAGCTAGTCCCAGTCCTTTTCCTTCTCCACTTCAGATGTGTGTAAGGGGCACAGTGCTGCCCAGATAGTGCTGCTGGACACTTGGGTAACCCCTCTGTGCTGTAGGGTCCCCTACATCACCTCCAGGGATATACATGCTGATCATGTCCCTAAGGTCGCCTTGAACTGCCCCACGGTGGTGGTTTGTTGCTCCAGTGGGTGAGTGAGTGAAGGCCTCAGGCTTGACCATAGACATTACAGGGCTTGGCTGCTGTGGACTGCTGCTGTATGACATTGGGCTGAGGGGGAAAGGTCATAAGCACATGATGAGAAACCAAACCAGAGCCGAAGGAATAATATCCAACAGGTGATAATTAACAGAGTAAAATGCAGTATGATTTTCCAAAGGCACAGGCTGCTGGCAGAATTACACTTAAATCTGAAAAGAAATTTGTTGAACCAAGCAGATACAAAACTGATTATCACATGTGAAACAATTCATAAAAAGTTATCAGCATGGTTAGGTAGGGTTTAAAAATAGGAATAACATCACTAAACTGGGCAAGTAGCTAAACCAGTATTTTAATTGTAATGCATATGCCATCATTTGGAGCCTACAAACGCTAACTTGATTATAAAGTTATACTTTTATTTCAATGCATAAGATGAATACCGACCTGTAAGAGTTGGCGCCATTCATGTAGGTCTGCGACATGGGCGCTGCGTACTGTAGTGGAAGCTCGTATCGGTGCAGCTGCTGCTGGTAAGCGAGCGCGTCCCCCTGCACGGCCGCGTAGCTTCCAGCCGGAGCCCAGCCGTAGCTGTCCACGCGCGGACTTCCACTCTGCGCATGCGCCGCGGCCAGCAGGCTGCCGCCGGGGAGCGGAGGATACTTAGCAGCGGAGTTGTCCTTCTTCACCGGGGGCTTGCTCTTGCGCCGAGGCTTGTACTTGTAGTCGGGGTACTCCTTCATGTGCGCGGCGCGCAGCCGTTTGGCCTCGTCGATAAACGGCCGCTTCTCGGCATCGGTCAGCAGCTTCCACTCGGCGCCCAGGCGCTTGCTGATCTCCGAGTTGTGCATCTTTGGGTTCTCCTGGGCCATCTTGCGCCGCTGAGCTCGCGACCACACCATGAACGCGTTCATGGGCCGCTTCACCTTGTCCATGGGGTCAGCGCCGGGCGGGCACGCGCTCTTCGGGGCCGCCTGGGGCACAGTTCCGGAGCCGCCGTGTTGCGACATGATCTGGCCGTTCGGGTGAGGATTTTGTTGACCCGGCTGGGTCTTAAGTTCGTGCTCCATCATGCTGTACATCATCGTGACCTTCCACGGAAGCTTGTTTTAGTCGAAAGTTCAGAAAGATCAGCCGAAATAAATTCAAGGCAAACAAATAGGGCGCAGGTGCAGCTTATTGCCGCATGTTAAGGCTACATACACCAAGCGAGTCTGCCTGACCAAAAAAAACTAACAAACAAACCAACACCTCTAAAGTCTAAAAACTTCCACGTGTCATTAAACGTCTACCATTCCGACGCTGTGATTCTTCGAGGCTGGCAGTGTGATATTTTAAAGTAGATAGAAAGAGAGATTACCTAAATCACAGCAGCGCTACTCCAACTACAAACTCTACAAAGCCACCTGTTGAACAGCGATTGACTCTGTGAATAATAACCGGGGGCATGACAAAAACACTCTCTACTCGCTCGTGGTTTTAGGGAAAATTGTATTCCACTCAGGACCAATCAGAGCGCGGGGTTCTACCCTCACCTAATTTACATAAGGCCAACTAGTGCAGGGGCGGGGCCAAAGCGCACTTGTTGCTTAAATTCAGCTGGTCTGTGTCGCTTTATACAGACTATTAATACATAAAATGAATAAAGAATTACTTCTCCAATCTAATGAAGCCTTGATAGAAGTCGTATGAAGTTTCCACATTGCATCTTTGTGTTAGAGTTGTGTTAGACTAAATATGTTGTCATTATAAGAGTAGTGCATTCTTTTGCAGCAGTAGTCTATTTTTAATGGGAATGGTTCCAGTTTTTACACAACTTTAGACTTTTACATTGATTATCCAAAAATACTAGAGAAGTTTTCACAACCCAAGGTTTTAAAGAGCTTTTAAAGTTGTAGAAAATAACCTAGATTTTTTTTTTTTGGTCTAATATATTCCATATTCCAGTCCTTTGCTTTGTGTTCTGTTGAGCAATACTGTTTCTTTAAGAATGACTTTCAGTACCAACATTTCATTTTTCACTTCAAGTATCCATGTCACTTGTTGTTAATCACCTAACACAATCACCACTAGATCCCTGACAGGATTAATACATAGGCTGTGAATTGTACACTAACAAAATGGTTGAAGTATAGCAGGAAGGATACATTTTCAGAAATAGTGGTTAAACCTTGTCCTGGATTAAAAACTTGAAAGTCAGCACTGATTTTTAATGCTCAAACCTGGGAATTTCACTTTGGACATGGTTTAATTTCCCCACTACAGTCAAATACACTATTTAATCCAAGTCAAATCCATAGTCAAATATTTATATGCCTAAAAACAGTGTGGCACAACAATGAATAATTTAGTGTTGATTTAACTGTTAATATACAGGTAATGTGCCCTGTAGCGTGTACTTTAATTGTGCAACAAATTGCTTTGAGATGTGTCAGAAGGCTGTAAATACACAGAAACAACATTCCAACTTGCTTCTGTGCTGATAATTTATGATATGTAAATGTCAAGAGTTTCTGGAGGTGTGTGTGATTTTTTAGTGTGTCAGGCACAGCTCAGGAAAAGAGTATGGGTGTGAGATGGTAATTTTTGTGCAGACAAAGGTGTGTGATGGAGTTTGCAAGAGTATGAGTTGTGAAGTCATTTTGAGATTGACCGTTACACCCTGATGTCAATCAAGCTGTGAATTGTGGGGCTCCACTCTCCCGTTTCCGTATCCAAGACAACGTCTTTTTGGAGCTTTTCCAGGACTATCTTCCCTTTTCTCCTCTCCGCTTCCTCTCTCGCTCTCACTCTCTCTCCCTTTGTGCTCAGATTAATCAGTCTGATTTTGAACAAAGACAACTCTGCAGCTCAGAGTTGGAGCTTTACATTCATAATGCCTCCTCTCACCACCACTCCTACCCACCTCCACAAAATACACACATACACACGTGCACATATACATAGTGAATAAGGCAGTATATCCTTATGTGTACATACACATGCAGCACCCCCAGCTGGCTGTGAGCATTCTGGTATTCTCTAAAGCCCATGTTTTAGGAGTTGAAAAGTGTAAGTCTTAAACAAGTTGGGACAAAGCTGTTATTCCATGCCGTGCAAAAGAAAAGCACTGATGAGTGGGTTTTAAGCTCTTCTAGCAGAGCTATCAGAATGGTATCAACTATACAAGCATAGCATTAAATCGACAAACACTACTTCCTTCAGCATTGTGATAAGCTACTTCTCATTCCTGTGCATCGAGTATACAGTATTTTAATTGCTGAGGCAAATCAAACATGAAATTAGCAAAAGAGTGTCCATCAGGTAACCTAAAATAAATTGTCCCCTTTCAATGCAATTAACAGTTTCTTTTTTACGGATGTAAAGATTTTGAGAAGTTGTTCCAAATCAAGTTACAAGGCAAGTCAGACCAGAATCTCTGAAAAAATTGTTTGAGTTGTCATACATACATACGTTCTGAATGATAATCACAAGTAATTTAGATTAAATTCAATCAATAACTATAGTGTTTGTACTAAATGTAATTTCAAAGTAGAATATCAACTGGCAGAATAGTGCCAATGTTTTACGTTTAAATGTTTGGCTTTAATATGAAGAACTGATGTTTATTTTAAATAGATAAAAGCTTTTAGTAAAATTGATTGACAGTCTGTTGTCCTTTGCATAAAACAGTATGAGAATGAGAGAGTTTTGACACAGATTCTTGTCTTGGCCGTTACTTCTCACGTTTGGCCATTGTAAAGCCGTTGGTTTGGTAGTTTCGGGATCATTAAGTGTGATCACTCTGACACCTTGGTGACTCTCCTAAGTGTGTAATATCACATCTTGTCTCACTTTAGAGGTGTGACATGCCAGTAGCCGAGTTGCTCTACAGTCTCGTGTTGGCAGCCTTCACTGACAGTGGCTAAATGCAGATGATGATGGGTGGACCACAGCAAAATTTACATTGGAAATATATTAGTAGAATTTGGAACAATGTTGCTCCTGCTGTGAGAGTAACACCAGGCAGGGAAAGGGTGACCTTGCACTACAGCTACTGCTGCTACAGGCAGTTATGGGTTATATAATTCTTATTTTGTAAAATGTCTGATTAGTGGGGAAAAAAAAGTCTGATTAGTGCTCACTATATGGTGGAATGAATTATAAATGAAAAGGTACATAAGGAATAATGTGCTTTCATATAGACAGTTACATAAACCATCTATTGCTTTGATGAAATAAGTTTTCTGTTTTGCCATTGCTGTGTAAGTTTCAGTTGCTGTATTCAAAAGGAAACACAAGACTATCTTGTCAACAAATACTATAAATAATTTAGGTTTGTGTAGCATCAGTCTGATCTCATTTTCTCCACATTAGAGCCTATTGTTCACTGTAAACTTTAAATAATTGTAATGGTAAGAAAAAGATTTTGTTATGAACTGGAAACAAATCTGAAAGGATGGAAATGAAGCGGGATGAAATGGAAATGAAGTGGGATGAAAATGAAGAGATGAGGTGCATGATGCATCAGGGAAGCCAGTATTAAGAAGGAAGGATGAGGAGAAGATAAAGAAGCAAACAGGAGCTCAGAGGGGAAGAGGGCTAGTTGGAAAGAGCGCAGTTTGTCCCCGAGTCCTCCCTGACAGGCCAGCTGAATGGGGCTTCTGTTCTCCCTCTTCTCATGTAAATCGGCCCTTCAGTCTTGCAGCCATCCGTCACTGCACAGAAGGAGCCTGGCAGGCCCTTTACGAGCCTCCCACTCGCATAATCCCCCCTGCCACAATTGCGCCCCCAGCAGGGGGGTGAGCTGTGGTGGGGGAGGGAGGGTTGGGAGGAGGCAACCGTGGGGGTTGCCATCCAGACACGGTGAAAGTGTTGGAAGGGCCACCTACACTGAGGACGCATAATCAAAACAACATCCAACCTGGGGGGAAGGGGTTTCGGGGGGCTCTTTGGGTTTCACTGCAGGCCAGCAATGGTAAGAGCAGAGCAATGCAGCTATAGAAAGCCTAGGACAGGGCAACAGTGTGGAATGAATGAAACGGAGGAAAATGAGACAGGAGTACATGATGCGGGAATTAGCATAGAGTTTCTTTGATGGATAGATGAATAAGACTACGTCTTTGTGAGCAGCACATGTGTGACAGAGGACGGTGGTGGTGGGGGTGACAATTTGGCTGAAGTGATCAGAAGTTGTTAGCATGGAATTAAAATGACATACACGCATCACCACAAAGCATTGGCATGCAGGAAAAGGAATAACACCCTTTTATAGAGCCAGCGATGTGCTGGACTGAGGTACCTTGTTTAGTACACTGTCCATTTAACCTTTTCTCACCACAACCTTCAACTGCTTGTCTGCCCCCCAGTGGACAGTGTTCTAACAAGGTTTACTGAAACAGTGGTTTATGACTAACATTTATATTAAGTATTTTGAACATTATCTACACATGTACAGCCTGAAAGGATGTAAAAGTGAACTGTGTATGATTTCATGTTAGGGTTAGGTTATATAGTAGTAAATATGACAGTAGTAAAAAAAAAAAAAAAAGCTCCTTGGTTGGTGGTGGGATGGTATCAGAGTGTCTCTGACTTATTACACAGTTCATACAGAAAAAAACTTCTCAATAAAAATTATATCTGGTAGGGGTTGTCCAAAGTCCAGACAACATCACAGTGCAGTGTATTATTTATTATTTTAACACCTGAATCAACTTATCAGACACTTGCTTTTAAAATAGATTTTTATTTTTTAACATCTCAGAGAAAATCCACAAGCAAGTTACGTTAAGGTCATCACAATGAGCCGAGTTTGGTTTGTCAGACGAGTGAAAGCACAAATCTGAACTCATCACCGAGTTCAACACTCGCCCTTACTTTATCCTGTCTACAATCTACACGATGTACAAGCCATCAAAGTAAAACAACATACCTCCTGCATATGACCTCATGCCAGTATGCTCTAGCCACCACCTACACTGTGACACACCAGCTAATTTCATCATTGCAGCTTTGTCACTGGCAGTCACATGACCATTGGGCATGGACAATAAAGTTCATCCAAAGGTCTGTATGAACAGTGTTTATTTCCATTACGAAAATACAACACTATTCCCCTAACGTTTATTTTTCACACCTTAACAGAGCACAATGTTCTGTGCTTAGCCCTGCACTGATTAATTTTATAACAAAAAGGAGACCATTTGTTTTGTATTGAAATTTACTAGTCTTACAGACCATGCCCTAGCATAATATGCCAAAGAACTCCCAAGAAAACGTCTGACTTGTTAAAAAGAAATACCTTTATTTAAGAAAATTAAAATAAATACTATACAGAATCCAATGTAGAAAAAGTTTAATACACGGCTTCTGTCTGAAAAAGGTTATCACATTTTAATAAATTCATTTAAAAAAACAGCACTGAGCAATGTAAACTGCACAGCCAAACCTCCATTCCCACTCAACAAGACAAGCTTTTCAAACCAGGAAAAAAAAAAAAAAAAAAAAAGGTAACGTTAGAATCTCTACATAAGCATTTGTAGTTTGGTCCTTTAAAGACCCCTCCAATCTCATTTGGTGAGGTAGGTTACTGGAGCAACACTCCTCAATACAGGACTTACACAGATTCTATACAATACACTATGTTGTGATAATGTCCCAACACCTAGCCTTGTGTGGCATGGTTGAAATGAGAAATGTCTATTTAGAAGAAACTGCTACTGTAAAATGGCACTATACAAGTTAAAGATGTAAAAATCATGTCTGGTAAATACAACACTTATTGATTCAGCAATTCAACAGAAGTGATGGCAGTCTTTTTGTTCAAGCACTGCACACATTTTTTTTTTTAAGCGCAAAGGCTCACACTACCCTGAAAGCACAGAAAAGTTAATACTCTGAATGCAAGACATATATACCCAAATATCTGGCTGAGCAAGATGAGTTTTACACTCCTTATATATTCAGCCATACTTTTCCATAAACTATTAGAGCAGCCACAATATATGGCAAAATGGAAAGTCAAATAAACAGGTCCACTTCAACCATTTGGTGCTCAGCTCTTTAGTCAATAGATACAAATATACAGAACAATAAAATAGGTGGATGGAACATGTCACTGCACAAGGCTCACTTCAAATTCAAACAGCTTTAAATGCTAAAAAGAACACGCAAGAAAGTCTTCTCAAAGACACCCATGATGCAGATTTTATAATGTCTTGCTGTGAACAGTGAATCATTTAGACAGGGTGGTGGATTTAGAGGAGAAAGGAACATGTACAAGTCCAGACAAATAAGAGACAAAGAAATAAAGTGGTGGGGGGAGAGAGAGAAAAGGAATGGAAAGACTTTTTTAGATCAAGTCAGCCACATTCATGGGCATCTCCTCCACGGTGGTGTTATAGAAAGTCTCGATGTCCCGGAGTGTGCGCTTGTCATCCTCAGTCACCATATTGATAGCGACACCCTTTCTGCCGAACCGGCCACCACGCCCAATCCTGCATAGGGCAATCATAGTTAGAATTCCTAAAATCACTACTCACTACCTTTAGATATAAAAACAAAGATGATTTAAAGGAGAGCTGTGATCAGAACTTGCCTGTGGATGTAATTCTCCCTGTTTGTGGGCAAATCATAGTTGATGACCAGGGAAACCTGCTGTACGTCAATGCCTCTAGCCTGGTGGACAGAAAATTCAAGTGTACACGGAGGCCAGACAAAGTTACAAGTTTGCTACAGTTTTATGTGCATATACACCCCAAGTTTCTACATTTTAATGCAACATTTAATGCAGCATTTTAACTAGGGGACAAACCTACCAGCAGATCAGTGGTGATGAGGACACGACTAGAGCCAGAGCGAAACTCCTTCATAATTAAATCTCTCTCCTTCTGGTCCATGTCTCCATGCTAGAAAACCAACACAAGTGGTCAGATCATAGTTAGCAAACTAATCACTTCATTTTCATTCCTAAGTGAATCTGTGTCCATAGCATGAAACAGTCTTCGGCTCACGGTACTGAGTAGACTGGGATGAATACGGACTGGATTTTTTTCTTCCCTTAGCAGATATAGAACCACGTGCCACAGATAGACACTGCCTTGCCCAGTTGATAAGGGGGGGTTATACATATCACCTCTCCCCAGCTTTCAGACAATTCATTTACCAAAGCAGAGACTGTGAAGTCCCTAGCATGCATCTTCTCAGTCAGCCAATCCACCTTCCGGCGAGTGTTAATGAAGATGACCGCTTGAGTGATGGTCAACGTCTCATACAGGTCACACAGTGTGTCCAACTTCCACTCCTAAGACAGAAGAGTAAAGGAATCCAGTTACACACTATGCCAAGGGGTTAGTAACTAAATCAGTACAGGGCTTAAATACACAAAACCCTAAGAATATCGACGGCAACATTAGTCAACCTAGATTAAACCAAGTCTTAGCAGTTGTGTACTGACAAGGTACAGCCACTAGATGGCACTTCAGTCTTGAAATGAATGCGAGAAGCTCATTTACCTCTCTCTCCACATTAATGTAGAACTGACGAATACCCTCCAGGGTCAGCTCCTCTTTCTTGACCAGGATCCTCACAGGTTCTCGCATGAACTTGGTGGTGACATCCAGCACTTCCTGGGGCATCGTGGCTGACAACAGAATCACCTGCAGAAGACAAACATGTATTAGCACAACTGAAAACTTTACAATGGCTTTTTTTTAAGTGCTAAATGCACTTGCAACATGAAATGTCAACTGCTTTATAGTCGTGGGGAGGGACAGGGAGACCCGGTCACTGTGGAGAGCAGCAGGTATACTCTACCAAAGAACTTTGTTCCCTACACAGCAAAGATCGCTGTGGGGAGAGGGATCTTTGGCCAACTATACACACTCGTACAACACACCCATAGGTGGAAAAGATCATTAGAGAAGTTATATACCGACAGATAGTACAGAAACATGACGTTTTTTACCTGAATGTCAGTAGACAGCTTCTGGAAAATCTCGTAGATTTGATCCTTGAATCCTCGGCTCAACATCTCATCAGCCTCATCCAATGCGAACATCTTAATGTATTTGGGAGCTGATAAAGAAGGGAATATCCATCAGTGTTTTACAGTACAAGCCAACAACAGAACACACCAGGGCAGTATACCCTGAAGCTAAATTTCAACTGCGTCAAACTGCACATATCTATAAACTAAACTAACACAGTTACCCCTGAATTTACTAACCAATATGTCAACACCATGGCGCAACACTTAATTCGTCACAATATTCATGCAACACTAAGAGAGTGGCAATGCTGTGTTCAGGTCAGTGAGGTCAGATCATGCCCCCAGAGAGCTGTGAACCCTGTACACACCCTAGCAGAACGCTTGGGCATGGCAGAGGAGCACAGGAGACTCTGGAGTCAGTTGACACGCATGGGGATCATCATTACAGCATTTAAGATCTTCAATATGGATTAAAAAGTGTTGGCATGGATGCTTACAGAGATAGCGCCGGTTAAGCATGTCAAAGACCCGTCCAGGGGTTCCAACCACTATGTGGGGCACATCAGCCTGGAGCTTCTGCACCTCGTTACGGACGTTGGTGCCACCAATACAGGCATGGCAGGTAGCACCCATGTAGTCTCCAAGGGCAAGAACCACCTTCTGGATCTAAAGTTAGATACAGAGAAATCAAACTGGTTAAATATGATACTGTCTGGAATCCATATCGATTAAGCCAGGCTTAAAAATGTTAGACACTATTTAATCAATACAATCAGTAGCTTTAGATAAGCTTCACTATCTTGATCCAAATCTAAGTGATCAATGGCCAAGGTGACATGATAATGACCATAGTAAAATGTGCCCATAGCATGAAACAGTCTTTAGCTCACGGTACTGAGTAGACTGGGATGAATATGGGCTGCCTGTTTTTCCCCCTAACAGATATAGGAAGGCGTCATTGAGACACCGCCTTGCCCAGTTGATAAGGGGATCTAGATTTCTACAGTCTGTACAAGTGCTTGATACTTGAACTTTAACACAAGATCGGTTACATGCATGCAAGAGAAACTGCGTTCCTGTGGACTGAGCCTTACCTGTTGGGCAAGCTCCCTGGTCGGGGCCAGGACCATGGCCTGAGTGGCCTTCATCTCAATATCAATCTGCTGCAGAATGGAGATGGCAAACGTGGCCGTCTTCCCTGTCCCGGACTGAGCCTGAGCGATGACATCATACCCTATACAAACATAGTCGAATTAAACATCTCAACAAAAAGGCTTCTCAAACAAGACAGTGTTTCCGTTCTGTGCCCATAGCATGAAACAGTCTTGTGCTCACGGTACTGAGTAGACTGGGATGAATATGGGCTGCACTTGCTCTTCCCTTACCAGATATAGGACCATGTGCCAAAGACAGACACTGCCTTGCCCAGTTGATAAGGGTGGCAGAAGAGCAACACGACGGTGCTACAATTTAACAAAGAACGAAAGGCTTTACTAATACCTACCCTTGATACAAGGGAGAATTGCCCTCTGCTGAATGGCAGAAGGTTTCTCAAAACCGTAGGCATATATTCCCCTGAGAAGATTCTCACACAGGTTCATGTCATCAAAGCTGTCGACGATCTCCTTCCAATTACCCTAACGAGACGAGACAAAAACAAACAAGTTTACACCTTAACATCGAGCTGAAATGGTCACGCTCGGCGTTAACACTAGGCGTACATGCAGCAGGGACGTCACTCATATGAACAGAAACCTGATCTGATGCAGAATGGAGCGAGACTATTAGAAGACGTCCATTCACGTTATTCGTGTGCACTGTATAGTCCATACCAAATAAGTACACATTAGACCCAGTTATTAAACATAGATTTTAACTTACCTCAATGACTCCATCTGGCTCCATGCCCTCGGGGCCATTGTCTCTAGGTCTGAACAAATTTTTTAAAAAAAAAACACAAAAAAAAGGAAGTTAATGAAATGAAAAATTAATTAATGACTTCACGACACAGTCCACATAATTGGATCGAGAGCAGCAATCATGTGATCGAGGAGAGAAAGTTTATGAACAGACGTGAAATGGAGGTTCCTCCGTTCAGGAGACACGTCGCAGCTTTCTGTAGGAGGCCTCTGTCCCAACCCCATACTGTTACTGTGGGCGGCTGGGACTCGCTGTGTAACTCACCAGCGTTATTATTTTACAAAAATGTCTTAATTCATCGTCTGATAGTTAGTGTAAAACCAACCGAGACATATGAACGGGAATAAAGTCAGCTCGGCTATCTATCTAATCGTAGCAGCTAGTTACAGCATGAGGCCAGTGACCAGATTTACAAATAACCAGATATAATTAACCTGATAAACGAAGATCAAGCAACAGTAGCCCGGTTATAATAGTCATTTGTGAATGACTTCTGTCTGTGGCGGTGTGAGTTAGACTCAGGCTCAGCTCGGGCCTACTCCCGCACTAACCTCACACACACACACTTACACACTTCTCTTTTGTCTAACCCGGTAGGCCATGTGCTCGAGGCCATTTATCGCGAAATATATTTAATCCTGATTAACACGAGGCACCTTGATAAAGCAAATCGCACAACAAGGCGTCGGTAAAAGACGTACAATTTATTTTTTTCCACTAAATTTTGATCGGCAGCGGCTGAGATTAGTGTCCGACAGACAGAAGCAGGAGGCGGCCATGTGGATGAGGCCGAGCCGGCATCTAGCACAACTGTTAGCATTCGGCTACAGACCCGGCACCATTTCTACTCCATTAGAACGTCATAATGTAAAAATGAGTCTCCATTCACACACAACAGTTGGACATTTACGCGAAGGGAAATGATTAAAAAACGTACTAAATGAATACAGTTATCCCAAAAACGCGGCCTTCTTCCACTTATACATGTTCACCAGTTAACGCTAGCGTTAGCAAACTTGTTATAACAGGCCATGCCGCTACAGACTTTTTGGTTTTAATCCGGATTCATACAACGACAAAAATCGCAGATTTGCTCCAGCTGCTCCCAGTGTGTATGTATAAGTACACTAAAGCTAAATCTTCTAGTTTTATTAACATAAAATCGACCAAAACGTTTGCTGAAGTCAGCAGCTACTCACCTATGTTCATGTTGAGCCGACATTATCACAAAGAAAGACAGAAGGGCGGAAAAGTGCTAAATACGTGGGCAGTGAAGCAGACAGGAGAATGTTAATTGGAGCAATCGCCTATCAATCAGAACTGAGGCGGGCCACAGTGAGCGCTCATTGGCTGAATTCTACCTGACGCAGCAGACAAATCCCGCCCACACTGCGATTCACTTCGAGGCATTGTGACATCACCGGAAATGTCATCACCGGAAATGTCGCCTCAATCATTCCGATAAATGTGGAATTAGGTAACAATTACAAAACTATAAATAAAATATTGTTTCAAACTACAACAAACCGGCATCGCTAGATTAGATAGATAGATAGATAGATAGATAGACAGACAGACAGTCATCATCTTCAATAATCTCTTTACGATCTGGCAGTTGTACTATTTTGTACTAATTGTCAGAGTTCAACACTAACCAGAAAGGCCTGTGTTCAAGAAATTTGATTATCTTCAAATTATATGCACAGTTTACAACCCTCAGTACTAATATAAATCTTCATATAAATCAAACCATTATATTAAATTTAATATTCCAGTGAACACAAAAGATGAACTGATTCAACTTTCTGGGAATTACTTACCTGGATTATTGATCATGCATCAAAACACTCATAACACACAAAACTGGGGCACAAAAAACCATAACATAAAATGATGATGGTCACAGTGGTATAAAAGGTGGTTTGAAATACAGGAAGATACAGACATAACAGACCGTGCCTTTTCACTGTTTAACATGTCTCAAATCTAATCTAATCTAATCTAATGATGTCTTTTAGTAGAGCTCCACAACTGGTCCAAATCACATAGAGAGAAAGTAACTAACTTCATGAGAAAGCAGTAAACAAACAATACATTACACAGAATTGACAGAATGGCAGTCAAATACAGGCAACAGTGATCAGATCTGTCCCAACCATCATTTAACACAGGACAAGATTTATTGGGGAAAAAAGGAACATGGTGATACTTGCACATTTGAGTAACATAACAATTTTCTCAACAATTAATAAACGGTCTCATTAGACCTTTACAGTTGGTGAGAATAATCCAAGAAGTCATTCTACCCCACTGATGAAGTCTTTCACAAGAGTCCAGCAAGGCTGTCACCAAGATGTCAAATCTCAAAAAGGTAGCCATTATAAAAAAGCCTGGCCTCTGACAACCACAAGAAAAAAAACATAACACTGATACAAAACAAAAATATAAAAAAAAGT
Source organism: Scorpiodoras heckelii (assembly GCA_028566435.1). Classification (NCBI taxonomy): domain Eukaryota; kingdom Metazoa; phylum Chordata; class Actinopteri; order Siluriformes; family Doradidae; genus Scorpiodoras; species Scorpiodoras heckelii. The sequence goes on from JAOVVH010000052.1 coordinate 12,827,016, forward strand.
GGGTTTGATAATGTGATATCCTGTTTTATAGTGTCTCTGTCTGCCTTGTGGGAAAGTGAAGGTTTCAGCTGTTTCTTCACCCAACCTGAACACCCCCCAACAAACACCCCCAGCCCACCCTACCCGCACACACACAACTCTTCCTGTATAACCCTTAAACAGTTATCACAGTGAGAGCTTGCAGTGACAGAGCTCTTTGTACATTAGTCTTCTCAGTTTAGGCATATCCTGCTGACTGAAGCTGAAGGGCTGCCCCAATGCCAGACACTTACAGTACTGGAAGAAAAAACAGGAAAGTGAAAGTAAGCAAGGCGGCACACAATACGGTGTACTGATTCTCCTGTAACATATATTTAGTTTTCACTCTTGCATGTATTTGGGAATGATCATAATTCAAATTATGCATCTCTGGCATGACGTCATGAGCTACACCAAACCACACAAGACAAAAACCACATAGACAGTGTTCTTAACTCACCTGAAGGACAAAAGCCCCACAGTCACTGTCATTATTCTGCCTTCCTACATTCTAAGATACAAATACAGCATCAATAAAGTGACAGCTTGTTAAAAAAACAAAAAACAACACTGACATACAACTAAATTGTCTATAAACCAACAGTTCAAGCACAAATTCCTATGTAATTCCATACACAGCATGCATTTTACACGAACATAACCTGTATGTAAACTGCTTTAGACACAAGCAGAGACTGTATGTAACTGCCAGAATTTTGTACATAGCAGTACGTTGTTAATTGTCCTAAAAAACTGCAACTACGACTCACCATTTTGAAAAAGCCTCTCCATCCAGTGAGAAAATCTTTCTGCTGTTTTATAATAGCTTCTGCCTGGAGGTACTTAAAAATATGCTAGAAGGGGAAGTGAGAAAAAAAGTGGATTTGAAAATATATAACTGTGTCTATGTTAAATGCAAAATTATATTAAGTCATTGATGGTGTGAAAAATGAATGCCATCAGAAAAGAAAAATAAGTCTGGACCTTGGGACACCGTCGGTTAAGGGTTCGCTGGGAGTCAAAGTAAGTGATGAAACGCTGTTTGATGTCCACAGATACAAGTGACCAATGCACTTCCAGGTGAATGGGAATCAACAGTAGATCCTTGCTGAAGATGTCAACCTAAAGTGAAGGTTGTTATACATACATTTTAGGGCCGAATACAGAATCTATGCCAGGAGTTCAAATCTGTGCTGATGATACTCTTAACACATAATTATTACATGGGTGCTGAATGAATGGCTGTACCCATGTACATTCTCACTGCACCTTCCCTGCATGCATGTGTCCCTGTCTGACTGTCCATCTCAGGACAGAACTTGGGCTATCGCAAATAAATTTAAATACAACAATACATCTAACCAATGGACTGATTTCAACTCAAATTCTGACAGCAACATTATTTACTTTCTGATCATCATTACCTTAACTCAACTCTTAAATAGCCTTTTATAAATTCATTAGAATATTCCACATGACTGCTAAATGGCAACTGAGATTAAAGGGGGAATAAGCTTACATTTTTTGTCCACCGTTTAACTCCTTCATAACCTTTAGTTCGCAGCTTATCATAAAAGAAGCTGTTGAAGAAATGGACCTAAAGTAAAATAGAAAAAAAAAAACAGGAGTAAGAAACAGTTTCAAATTAGCAATACAAAAAGCAACACGGGCATTCTCTAAATAAATTTAACTGAAAAAAACCCCCCCAAAACCCCTCAGTACAGATTGATACTGTACCACAAGCTAACTATTCAAAAGAATTAGCCACATGCTCTAATAGCATCGCATCATCTTTACATGGTGGGAAACAAGCAGGACCTGATGGTTTACCATCAGAGCTATATTAGAAATTCTGGCACATCTTTCAATGAATATGTTTAATCAATCTTTTAATGCTAGCCATCTTCCCCAAATTATCACCCAGGCTTCTGATTACATCCTGTTCAAGAATTACATAGATACGTTAGAATGCACCTCTTATCATCCATTTAGTTTGTTGAATGTTGCATTTCAAATGCTATCAAACTTAGTGATGCTGCACCTAGAAATGGTTCCCCATCTATCATTTCATCTAACCCAAAACGCTTTAGTCATTTTTAGACATATCTTTTTCTAACATTAGATGTTTGTTCAATGCAATTTCAATGCAAATGTCAGAGAGGTTTGGTTTTGGGGAAAAGTCTGTCTTATGGATCAGACTGATTTATTCTTCTCTACAAACTCTATAATTCCCTTTAAGTTCCCTCTTTACAGCTCTAGGTTAAAATACACAGTTGTCCTATAAGTCCCTTATTATACGTTATCTTTGTGGCTCTTAGTTCTAACCCTTACATCGTGGATAAACAGTGATTTGGAGTAAAACTGAAGGCCTCTATTTATGTGGACAACCTTCTTCTAGATATCTCTAACTTGCCCGTTTCTCTTCCCATCACCCTGTCCACTCTTCTGTTTTGGCCAAATATCTGGATAGTAATTAACTTAAAAAGGTAATAATATTTTGATTATTTATTGTAGCCATAGACATTTTTTGTAATTTCTAACTTCTTTCTAACAGAGATACCAATTTTTATGCAATTTGTATATCAATCCCAGTTGACATTATTTATAATCATAATAACTTTCATAATAGTGGGTTGTGATTTGCACTGCTATATCCAAAATCAGGAAAATCACAGACCCCCTGGTCCCTGGATTGCACTTTTAGAACAAATTCTCTAATCTGCTGGAAAAGTAATCTTATTATTCATCACCTTATCAGGCACTGAATCCATTACAAGATCTCCATACATGTTCATAACCTGAAAAAATAAACAGATATATGAAGGAACAGACTAGTTGAGGGATTATACAATGTTTAGGTTATACTAAATAACTGTAGATACAATTGACTGTACTTGGTCATTGAGCCAGTTTTGTCCATACAGAGTGCAGAGATCATCCATTGTGAGAACATGGCGCTTGTAGTTAACACTGAACCCTCGCACCATGGCCGTACCTGGGGACCTCTGGTAGGACTGGATTATCTGATGCACTTCTGCTTTCCTAAGATGACCATCATGAGCCCATTTGTAATAAATCACATGTGCAAAAAAAAGGCTTGTATTGAAATGCAATGGCTACGTGTGAATTCACTGAACTAATCTTTTACACGTCAAACAACTTTCTTTGTTTTCGTTAATACTTCTGTGTACTACTTGTGTGAATATTCGTGTTGGTATACCTGTAAGCTTGAGAGAAGTTCTCATTGAAGATCTCCTGCAGTTGCTCCACAATATCATCAGTATGTATAGGGATTAGACTGCCATATTTATGGAGAGACTCATCCAAAATGCCTGGGAGATAAAGAAGATATTTATGAATTTACCTGATGACATGGTGTAATCTTTGTTGAAAGTATAAAATATAGTTGCATATAAAAGCCTTAAAATGAAAAAGAAACGCATAGAAACAAGATAGTTTATTGTGCTTGGATTCACAGATCCTCTTTTACCATCACTGAAAAAAAAGTAAAAATATATGTTAAAATGCCCTACTCAACAATTTCTTTCTGAATTAAATATACAGTAAACACAGTCTTCATTCACTTTAATAGGAGCACCTGTACACCTGCCCTTTTATGCAGTTATCTAGTCAGCCAATCATGTGGCAGCAGCACGTTGCATAAAATTATGCAGATACAGGTCAAGTGCTTCAGTTAATGTTCATTAACATCAAACATCAGAATGGGGAAAAAGTGTGATTTCTGTCACCTTAACTCTTTTGCACGCACAACAGTCTCTAGAGTTTTACACAGAATAGTGTGGGGGGAAAACCCTGAAAAAGCACCAAGCGACAGTTCTGTGGGTAGGGAAGCGCTGTTGATGAGAGAGGTCAGAGGAAAATGGCCAGATTGGTTTGAGCTGACAGGAAGTCTATAGTGACTCAGAAACTCTTTACAACTGTAGAGAGCAGAAAAGCATCTAAGCCTCACAAAACATCAACATTAAGGTGGATAGGATTCACCAGCAGAAGGCACATTGGATTCCACTCTTGCCAGCCAAGAAGAAGAATCTGAGGCCATCATAAGCACAGGCTCACGGAAACTGGACAGTCAATGATTATAAAAAAATTAGGAAAAAAAATTCCCGCCTTCAACTTAACTGAAGCTCTTGACCTGTATCTGCATGATTTGATGCATTGTGCTGCTCTACATGACTAGCTGATTAGACAACTGCATAACTGTAAAGTTTACAGGTGTTCCTTTTAAAGTGGACAGTTCATGTATTCTGTAATGATTTGTATATCTATCTTGTAAGTCTTCTGAACACCTTTAAAATAATCTCAGTTGTAATATTCATCATGCTGATTTTGCTTTATGTTTCAGATTTGTTTTCCTGTTGGACGATACTCCCACATTTCATTTTTAGCCATTTGGAACAAGGTTTGCCCGATCTTATCCATGAATGGCTTCAGGTTTTCATTCCAAACAAGCAAGACTTACATAAAATACTTGGTTGAAGACCAAAATAAACTGATTAAACATATCAGGTAAAACATAGCCACTCCAGCCTTTTTCTAATAAGACTGGATAACTAAATTGTAGTCTAGACACACATTTACATTCAGAAAACATGGGGACCACAAATGTTTGCTGTTATTGTACCCTCAGGGCAGACCTGTCTGCATTGTCAGGTTTCCGTAGGTAATTTTAGATACATTTGTACTATATACTCACTGAATCCCAACAAACCTAAACAAGCAGATCACCTCTTCTACCTAATTACCATGACGATAAACAGAGGGATTTTCAGCTAACCTAACAAAAAACACAATTTTATGCATGAAAATTTTGCTACACATGTAAATGGTCATTGGTTCCTCCATTCAGAGGTACAACTATGAATTTAGAAACAAGTGAATACCGCATAGGTGTTCTGATTGCTGCCCAAGAGATGCAATCTTAAAGCCACTGTAAACTCATTTTCATAATTAGCTTCTTGCAGTTATTTATACTTTCTGTGGTGGATTTACCACTAACTGCAAAAGAAAGAACAATACTGGCTTTCTTTTATTCAAGAGTTTCTTTTTGTCTCCTCACTCAAGCTGGACCGGACTATATTTAGTAAAAAGTGGCATTAAAGCTACCAACGAGATTTAGCCACCTGCTTACATCAGCTCCCCTTTTGCCCGAACTATAGACACTAAACTGTTCACACCTGGTATTAATATGAATCCTGGGTGATTGGATCACAAGCGGTCACCATTAAGTACAGGTGTAACCGGGGTGAAATGTGTCTTGAAGAAGCATCATAGTCCCATCGCTCAGGCCACATTCAGAGGTGGTCTGGGGTGCATATGGCTAAATTTTTTTATCAGTCTGTGCGTGAATGTGTCCTGGGCCACACTGAAGGGTCGCTAACTCTTCTGTATAATCAAACGTACATACTTATTCACATGCCAACGTCGTCATATTAAAGTGCTTTGTTTGATTTCTTCTTCTTTCTTGATATCTTAACTTCCAGTAGAACAGATGAGGGAAGTGCATTGCTGCCTCCCATCAGTTAAAAACAACACCATGTTTGGTCTTTGCAAACGGAAATGATGTACATTTTTATTTGCATACAGAGCAGGGAAGTGAGATCTGATCACAAGCAGTCACTCATGATGCATGTGGCGATGCCATTGTAATGCCAAGTTTGAACTGATGTACTCAGAGCTGTTCACTTGTGATCGGATTACCCAAGAAACAATGCAAGGTGTGAACAGGGCCACAGTCCCTGCTCTTTGGAGCCTATTTGTGCTGGAGTGTGCAAAACTTCATCTTGTTACAGCATCCAACATTTCATATACACTAGTTTAGTGCAGTAGTAATGATGAGTAGTTCTATCGCTGTCTTAAAGGGGGACTAGAATGAGAATTAGCAGAGTGGCTGTACTACAGGACACACTACACTTAATCCACCCCAATTCTTTATGCATATCTAATTAACCCATTTTTATAATAATCCTTATTGAGATTCCTAATTCAAATGGTTTTCATGTCTGTATGGCAAAATCTCAGGTTATAAACAGAACAATATAACAACATTAATCTGATTTTGCAGAGCTTGCACTGCCAAAACTCAGAAGCCTGAACTGATAATATGCTGCTCAACACAGTGTGATAGTATTAAAATGATAGCAGAGTACAATAAAAAAAAAATATGAGAGGACAGTTTAATATATTATGCTATTTCAATACTCATTTTAATATATTTATTTAAACACAGTTTTAAACCAGTGTCTAGTTTTGTCCCTATTTTCCGGAGATGATGAGATCCCGACAATGCCATAGCCATCCATGGCTGACAGTCCAAGACAGCAAAACTGGCTATGACCTCTGGGTGGGAAGGATGGCATACTCTCTCTACCCTATTAAATACAGCAACACTAGCCAGTCGTGGGCATCTGTGAGCTTATGCATGCAGAAGGGGGTGGACATCACTTTCCTCTAAGTGTGTTATGCTGCCAGGTGACGTTGTTTAATGTTGGCTAGAAGCACTGAAGAAGCATGTAACAGACTTCACCCTCACCACTTGGTATTTGTGAAAAGATAGAAGTGACCTAACTGGTGGGTGGGAATTGGCGACGACTCAATTAGGGAGAAACCTTTTATGCAAAAAAAATAAACCTAGTTGCAAGAGGGATACAGCAATGAAGTAACACAAACAGTGTTACATCTTAGATTACTTTGCTGCTTTCTGTAAGCCCTGTGCCAATACAAACACGTACAAAATACAACAGCACAGTGGAAAGCCTCATTCCAGATGCAGTAGTTTATATTGCTGTGGAAACACCAGTGTCAATCAGTACACGATCTGACATGCTCTCACAGTTCTGATCAGACTGAAATGATGACTTTTGCAGTGTTTAGTTAGAATTAAATTGTGCTTACAGATAAACATTTCTTCAACATATTACTGGTAAATAAGAATGTAATGGCAGTGTTGTTAGTTTCACAATTTTTTAAACATTTGAACCCATACTCAGGCCCGGCGCCACGGAGGAGGCAAACAGGGGCATCGCCCCCTCAAGAGCAACGTTCCGTCCCCTTAATATTGTGTGATTATTATTATCTTTTTTTTGTGTCTGAAGACGTTTCGCGCAGCTTTGTTTGTCCATAACAATGAGGTAATTTTTCATGTCAGTCAAATTAATAAGTGCTGAAGTTGGTGGTTATGTTGGTGGTCACACTTAGCAAATGAAACCTGAAAGACGCTGTGATGGAGGGCGGGGCCTCTTGATTAGACCTCATGAACAGAGAGAAACGCGTTAATGGCGTCGCTGCCTAAACGCTTTAAACCATGGACAATCGAAAATGGCTGCTTAAAGACAAAAGACCGTACAGCAACACAAAGAATGAAGAAACATCAGATTCCTCTTCTCACGTTCATGAGTGTATCCAAGTTCATGGTTACTGATGCAGGCCAGTAAACAGCATTAGCGATGAAATTCCCTCTACTCTGCCTGATGACCTTGGCAATGAAGAGCCACACCAGATGTCTTAAACAGTTTCCCAAACAACCGTTCAAAAACGACTTCGTTCATTTTCAGTCGGGTGGTATAAGGACAGAGACTTGCTCGAATATTCACAAAAGGCAGACGCAGCTTTTTTTTCCGTGTATGAAAGTTTTACTCAAATCACCGCCCCCCTTAAAATATATGACGCCCCCCCCGTTGGATTTGCCCTGGCGCCGGCCCTGCCCATACTGCCAGAGGCTTTAATAAATATATACATTTACCTTGGACACAAGACACATGCTCTTTTGTGAGGGCCATCTCCACTCTTTGCATGGAAACTGAGGGGAAATCCTGCCTTTCGCCGTTTCCAACACTGACTGCTGAGCCAGACTGGGAAATGCCATGATAGCCATTCAAATCACTAAATGGAGCTTCTGAGAAGAGATAGACACATTTTTATGAGGTATTATTCAGATTAGAAATATACTGATAAATGTCACTGCTCCGCCATAAAATATTAGACTAACCTGTCTCACTTTCCTTTGCAGTCTGAGCTGTTACTCTCGAGCTGTTTGACCCTGGGTCCCTCCTTTGCCTCCTTGGATAAAGATTATACTGACGCCACCGCCTTGCCCGTCTGCACCCAAGTGTGCCAACCCACTGTGCACGCTGCCGCCATGTTTTCCAGTTCTGAGCAAGCCGGAAGCGCAACCGCGTCGAGGCCCGGAGGCTTCTCCACCGCTTCAGCCTCTGCTGCCTCAGGCCATGAAGCCGAGCCCAGAGGGGTCTCTGAAGGACATCCCTGGCTTCGGGTTTGTCTTGCTCCTTATTTGAAGGTGAAAAGTTCTGGTAGTAATGTGCCATTTGCGGCAATGATTCATGTGGGTCATGCCAGTCCCCCATTCCCTCCTCCTCTTCTACTGGAGCACATTCAGAACTGATCTCCTCACCTTCGTCCAACTGGTCCTCATCCAAGTCCTCATCCTCTTCCTCTTCATCAAATCCATCCTCTTCATCCATATCATCAGTCTCTATGTATTCTCCAGTCCACCCTTTCTCCTTGTGGCCCACTTTGAAGTCCACAGCACTTTGGGCATTAGGGGGAGAATCAGGGCCCAAGAGGTGCCCTCCAGCCATACCTCCACCACTGCCCTCATGGCTCACAGTCAAGGAGAGCTCCCCCTGCCAGCGGTTTGGAGCCAAGCTTGCCCCACTGTCCCTCATGGTCCACGGGCACCCTGCTACCTGCGCCAGCTCGCCGTCTGCAACAACACAGGTTAAAGGAATAGTTGAGCTGCCCAATGTGTCACTAGGTAACTGTTAGGGTAAAACTGGCTTTTGATATATTATTAGAGACAAAAGCTGCAATATGTAGAGATGGGCTGGTTGACATTAAAGTATTGATACTTTTGATCCTTTTCATTTTCTTGTGAAAATTGATCCCAACACTGTGTGCTGATTAAAAAATATATTTTTTTCAATGTAAACTGTTGTAGAATATAGTAATCCCTGTGTCCAGGTAAGGATCTATGGATTTCTAAGCCTGCCTGTCACTCCATACACACTCACAGTCATGCAGGAACGCAGAAACAAACAACAGAGAGAAAGAAAGAGAGAGAGAAAGAGAGAGAGAGAGAGAGAGAGAGAGAGAGAGAGAGAGAGAGAGAGAGAGA
>JAOVVH010000052.1:12859790-12874850 GCA_028566435.1 Scorpiodoras heckelii
AGAGAAACAGATGGACTACAGTCTGTTATTGTAGAACTACAAAGTGCAGCTATATGGTAAGTGGAACTGAGAAAATGGACAATGAGTGTAGAGAAAATGAGGCAGTCATAATGTTATGCCTGATCGGTGCATATAATATGATGCAAATAAAAAATCTGAACAAACCACCAAACTGTATTGTTTTTGCTTGCAAATATTACTGTGCGGTGATAACACAGGTTCAAGCAGCTGTACATGGAGTAACTATTGAAGAAGTTCAGAAAGCCCTACAACGCAATGATTGGAATCCATTTAAGGCAGAGCAACAGCTAAAGGTAAGAACGTTGTTGTTTTGTTGTTTTTTAAATATGTTATACATTCAAATAGCTTTCACTCATCCACTTCTGTGCTCCTTTCAGGCAGAACAGCTTTACCATATGAACCAGTGCTCACGAGAGGACTGCCATAAGATACTAGCTCGCTACAACTGGGACCTAGAGCAGGCCAGCCGTTTCGTAATCCGCAGGTCTGCTGACAGACGTGCCGAGAGACCATAGAAACAGGATGATATATTTCATTCTCAGTAAAGAGATACGCTATGAGCTATACTTCAGGATTCAAGGTGCCTGTGCCAAACAGCAAAAGGGGAAAATCACTGAACTGCTGTGCCACTGTGGTGGTGTTCCCACATATTGAGGGTCATAGTTTAACACTACCTTTGGACATAGAAGCACATATTCAGACCTAGTAACAAATTTTTTAAAAACTATGTTTGTACCATTTTGGAAAAAAAGTGCAACGTGCAAGAGCAAGATTTCTAAATCATCACCTTTGAGAAATAAGATAAGGTTCTCTGCTACACACATATGAGCAAACCTACAACACCTATGTCTGCCGTATTACCTGTTTCAAACAGGATGATTCAGTCATACATTTTGTGGAAGATGTAGCCTGAGCTGGAACCATTCCGACATGAATTAAAAGCTTGCTTATCCAACTCCATATGTACAAGTGTACAAGTGTAACAACACAGCATTGCCCCCTGCCTGCTGAATGAAGGAGTCCAATTCCATCCATGCAAATACGTAGCAACTCAGCATTGCCCCCTGCCTGCTGAATAAACGAGTCAGGCACCTTCATTAAACCTATACAGACCTACCTGTGAGTGAATCACTCAATGTCAGCACTCATACTAAAAATGAAGGATTTGTTTAAAATGTTTCACTTCAGTGTGATCCAACCAAAAACAATGTGTGGGAGAGGGTGGGACAGAAACTCTAGCCTGTTTACAATTTTATATATATAAAAATGTAGTTCATTTAACTGCTTCTGTTGAATATGTATGTAGTAGGTTAATAGAAATTATTGATGCATGTGTAAATTTTTATCTGAATCTGTGTTAAATTAAAACTGATGCTTATATTAATGTACTTCAATCCCAACAGAAGACAGAACTGTACTAGGGTGTCATCAATTTTGCTCCTTATATTGCTTGTCATACATTTTTCTATCTTTTTTTGTAATCACTATAATGTTTTGCATTTCACTCTTCTTGGATGCAAAGTGTTGCAGACAACCCTGAACGACTATCAGCACAAAAATACTGGAGTATGATCCAGTAACTTTCATATTGCACAAATATTAAAAAACTTAACCTAATAACCGGAAAGTTTCAATGAAAACCAGCAGAGGATACAGATAGTTCAAACACTATACAGAATGTTCAAAAGGAAGGAAGATCAGTTAAGAGATATTGTAGTCCAAAGAAAGACATGACAGGGAGCAGTAAAGGTCATGCTACAGGACTGGGCAATAAATCAATAAAATAATGGTATCATGATAAATAAACCATTGAGTATTTTTTTTTAATATAAACTAGTTTCACTTCTTCAGTGGAGTACTGCAGGGCTGTATTAAAGCAGCGAGCTTTGTTTTGGACTGGATTAAATGAGCTAGTTCAGTCCTTCCCCAGCAATCTGTCTTCTGAACACAAAAGCACATCTACTGTATTTACACACCCAGCAACTTAAAAGCTTTAAATCAGCACGGTGAGACTGAGAACAATTCAGATTCATAGAACAGTATTGTGTTGGATGTCCAGTTTATGTCAGTTGTGTGATTCTATGGTAGCAGTGTAATAACTCTTCATGTTGCATCATTATACCACAGGTGAGTAAAGCCTTTTCAAAAATGCTTTTTATGTATTTTTAAAACAATAAAGTTCATTACACATATGTGCAGGCATATATTATTATATAATGACAAATGTGGGTTTAAGTACAGGTAGAGATAAGCCTTTTTGAGGAATTATGCGAACACCAGCATACTTAAAATTTCTATGAAAGCCTGTGAAAGGCCACATTTTATCATACATTTAAAAACGTGGCTATACTGGTAAAATCAAAACAATATGGACAGTTCAGGTGCTTATACAACATTAGATCAGTTGTATATAAAGATAGTCTTGTTTTTAGAAGCAGATTAAATCACACTTTATAATACATCTCATTAATACTGTGTGCCTTTAAAATAGCTCAGTTACACATATATGATGTCTTGCTGTAGTACATTTATCAGTTTATTCTGTCATTCCACAAAAAAATGCACTTTATATTGCCAGTCCACATGAAGAAGCCACACTAGGAAACTAGCAAAGTGAGAGCTAAGATGTTCTACTTCCTGAAAAACAAACGTCTGTTTCCTATTACATTAAATGAATACAGTCGATGCAAGTCTGTAGCTGCACTCTGGTAGTAATGTGGGTTCTTTAGGCATGCCATCATCCACCACAGGGAGTGCATAAAAATAATGAAAAAAGAAAAAAAAATTCCAACAGTGGAGTTTTCCCAGTTACTACACAGTTTTTCCTTTCCTGGCACATTGTCCAAACTTTACTTCCTAGTTTTTTTATTCAGTTACTCATTGACTGTTCTGTTCAGGAATTACTGTAACTATGAATTAGTCTTAACTAATAGGAAAGATCTAAAAGTTAGTAAGTGCATATAACTGGACCCACAGACAGACTAGGAAACAAGTGTTCAATATCTAGACTAGATTATTTGTTTAACATGTATACTACATAGCACTATGCATCACTGTTAGTGTCATCAATAAAACATACAAAATCCTTGAAAAGGTAAAACAGCAAAAAAGACGATATGGTTGTAACAAAAAGTGGTTTTGGAACAAAACCTGATTTATGTAGGTATATACAATAATACAGTGAAAATACATATAAAATATTCAAATATTGATTTTTTTATACATGTGATATGACCCCGAAGCGCTATAATCACCAGCACTGCATACAATGCATTCTGAGTGAAAAGGATTTAGGTGTGTCAAGAAAATGGCATGCATATCATGTGGGAACAAACATGGCTGAACGTGAAAGACTGGTTTGGGTTGACCACTTTGTCTTACAAACACCCTTCTGTTTCCTGTGGGTTGTGTGAAAGTGTAAAATGAAACAAAGCAGTAGACGTCCTTTGGAGGCATAAATCTAATGAGTTTCACCAAGAGGAACTAGATAAATGTTCTCGTAGTATTTAGCTCAAGGGAAGATAAGAGGAATGAATGAAAAGCCAAAAGCATACTGAAGAACATCATCTTCTCTAAGAGAAGACTGTGTTGCGTTGGTTAGAGTCTCCCACTTTTTCGAAGAATATGAAATCCTGCAAAGACCAAAGACAATGTGAGTTATAAAGCCTGCAGTCTGTACATATAGGTCACTGTGACCAATATATTTTATTTAATAATTTTCTATATTTTGCTTGTGTGAATTGTGTTCAAGAACACATCCCATTATAATTATATTGAAACTTACAATCAGGAAGCAAGCTCCCATCAGGACAGCTTTCATTTTCACATCCAGGTCTAAGGGAAACTGGATGCCAAAGTTGTCTGCATCAGTGAATGCCTCCTTTAGGAGTCCACTCCACTGCTTAGTGATTCGACCAATAGACGATCCACCATCTTTCCCTTTCAACTGAGGGGAAGCCAAGTTTGAGTACAAGCCAAGCTTTATTAAAGTTATTTATTAAACACTGTAACTGCATGTACAGGATGTAGAACTTTTTTAAAAAAAACAGTAAACTACAAGAAAGTTAGTTCAATGGTGACCAAGAACTCTTAATTAGAGGTCACAGTATGATCTGCTCTGCCGATGTAACACGTAACACTTTCCCTTTGCTTTATAGCACAAAATATTTTCATAATTAATTGCAAAGTACTTTAGCTTGAAAGCTTTTTTAGCTTTAAAATGCCTAAATGCTCCATTGTTACCTCAAAGTTGACATCCCCGCAGCAGTTGCAGGCTAAGCATGGCCCCTCCAGTTTCATCACAGTCTCTTTGTTTGCACCTTTGATGGAGAATTTTGGGTAACAGGGATGCCAGTCTTGGCTCACATAGCCGATGGTGGTGCCAGGGGGTGCCTGCACTTCCAGCTTAAAGGATTCACATGCATATTATTAACATCACAGCAGACATGGGAAAATGGGAACTGAACTGTGACGAGTAATCAGAAAGTTCACATTAAAATAAACAACAAAAAACCTCAATCACATGACAAGTGAAGCAATTAGTCATAAGACATCCATTTTAAAACAGCATAGGCCTTTATCTGACTCACAATACTACCTTTTCTTTTCTTTTTTTATAAAATTATAATCTCATGGAGTATTCTCCTGTTGAAGGCAAGTTACTATAATAAGTAATGACCCTATCAAATAGAGATTTAAATTTTAAAAGATGTAAAGTAATTGAGTGGTCCTTAATACTAACGATTTTTTAAAAATAATTTCCAAAACTACAATGTGTTGTCTCTTTAGTCTTCTTAAAATATATTGTGACCTGTTGAGCATTAAAGCTAGTGAAGGTCATACGCTGTATGATCATGCATTCCAAATTTTCACTAGGAGTTTCACTGAGTAAAGTTCTCTCCTAATTTCAACTTCAGAAAGTATGAGCTTTCAAAACACGGATCAGTGAATGAACAGTTTATAGTAACATTCAGACCCTAAAAACATACTGCTTTATTCCTGTGTTATGATAAAATATATCACATTATAAAAACAAGCACCATTACACTATCAGTAGAGGTAATATAACCCGGTTCAGTATTGTGCCTCACCTGATTTCAAGGTATTTATTGGCTGAATTACAAAAGTCAGGAAAGAAAAAAAACCCACTGTAATTTGATGTTCCTGAGCTGCTACAAGTCCCCCTGACAATCCACTAATAATAATTTAACAGTTGGGGATGTATCAGGATGCCAGGGATAGAATTGGTGACAAATTTGTATGCGTATCCTAGCTTGAATACATCAGATATAATAATGTATATAATAATATATACTGTAATAATATATACAGTAATAATGTCCCTGTTGTCGAACAGGAAGTCACAAGTAGTGTGCAGATTCTTCTACAAATAATCTGCGATATACCTTTTATGTTATTTAGGTGAAATTCCTAAATCCTGTAGGGTCAAACAAGCAAAAGTCAATTTCTCCATGAGTAAACCTTTTGGAAATACCTAATGGTTTACAGTAAGCTATTACATTTTTAAAAAAATGCAGCATTCAGTTAGTTATTTCATTTCATTTTCACACTATGCACTAACGCACTAATGCCTTGGAGCATTTCCATGAAATAATGAAACTTTCAGCATCATCCATCAAATCCAGTGGGTGGAATCAGTTGGTTGGATCGATTAGACTAATTGATAGTAGGCTACATGAGGGATGCATCACAGTTATTGCATTTTAAGTAATATCCATGTGATGCTGTGCACTATATCCACAATATCCATGCAATGCTGTGCCCTACATTCAATCAGTAAGCAGATCATCCTCTGAAAAGCTCATTGTGCATACACAAGTATTGACAGCCAATCAGATTGCAATCTTCAGGATTCTGAAGCTTACAGCCAGTATAGTGTTCAAAAGATGAAAGCAGTTACACACGTAAAACCCCATCGGAACAGACCTCATACACTCATACCTCTTGCATGCAGCAGGGGCACCAGCAGGAGGCACAGCGAAAAGGGCGAATCAGTCGTATGACCTCACGGTCCATGTTGTCTTTAATCTTCATGTCAAAACTCCTCAATGAACCACAGCAGTTCCGTGTGCAGCAGTCGTTCTTCTCTTTGGCCTTGTAGATTTTCTGGCCCAAGCTGTTCTTGATTTCATATTGATTGTTGGTCTCAAAGCCGATTAACGCTGAGGGACACACAATTCAAATAATTACACGACTACTTATGGCCTTGGTTTCAATCAGACTTATTGAAATCAATTCAAGAATTTAAAGGTTGTTTGCCATTCATGATAATGCATTTCTTGTTTTTTTTTTTTTTTTCCATTGCCTTATTCTGCATCATTTCTCTGAAAGAATATCTGACTCAGCTCACATTGCTTTTACTGTAAACAGTCAGGCTAAGAGTGGTATAAACAAACTCACCTTCCAACAACTCCACTTTCTGGTGAATCAAAACCTGGTCAATCTGAAATTTTAAATTGACCATGCTTGGTTATTAAGTGAACACATGGAAATAAGAAAATAATAAATAAAAGAAAACATAACTACCTGTGTTAAATACTCCAGACCTGGTGGTACTCCTACTGGTACTGATAAAGGTGCTGCTGCAGAAGGAGCATCACCTGAAAGTACAAAAACATCCATTTGAGTTGCTAAAGCAATGAAAAAAAAAATCCATCCAGCACTTTAAATGGTTATTCAGTTTGTCCCTTAAAGGTCTTATTTAGAATCCTATGACAGCTGGTTTCCATTTGAGAAAGGGCTGAAAGTAGGACCAGTTTAGACATTAAAACACCCTTAAAGGAAGAATATGCAATTTTGTCCAGAAGCGTTTTTGTTATATTTCTTAAAATATTCTGAGTGGACTCTTTTACAAGGCTAGGTAGACATGTTGCTAAAGCTAGCGAGCTAGTCACACAAAAATGTAAGGGTATACACATGACATCACCAAAGGCATACGTCACTGTGGTTACACACACTGAGTGGCAGAAAAGCTAACTTACTGAGTGGCAACATTCAGTTTGAAAACTTAAAGGAAAGAGAAGGATATGGATTGCTGCAATGTGCAGAAACAACTGGAATCCAGGTACTGAAACGTGGACTATTAAGCTACACCTGCAAACTAGCATCAAGCATAGACATCTTATATGCTCTGGTGAAATATGCTGGTCATGACAGACTTTTATTTGATGTGAATGGTTATGAGGAATCCTCTGCCAAAAGCAGGATGTACTATGTACATAAAATGCTCCTGTGCACTCATTCACTCAGGTTTAATAGGTTTATATTTAATTTAACCTGTAATGGATGAGAGCAGCCATACATCACTTCCCAGTCATCAGAATGACCATGCCCCCTTTTGGGTGAAGATATATGCTTTGAAAGTAATGCTACCAAATAGGAAAAACAAGTAGCACCATGCCTAAAAGGTGCTGCATCGTATTTTGTACATTCATTCATTATGTTAACCGCTTATTCCTGGCCCCTGGGTCACGGGAGAGCCAGTGCCTAGCCAGCGGCATAGGGTGGAAGGCAGGATCAACCCTAGACAGGGTGCAAATCCATCGTAGGGCACTCACACACACAAACACAGACACACTCATGCACACTAGGGACACTTTAGAGACACCAATTAACCTAATATGCATGTCTTCGGACTGTGGGAGGAAACCAGAGTGCCCGGAGTAAACCCGCGCAGACACGGGGAGGACAATGCATTACATTCGTTTTCTTAAGTTAGTCTTTTTTTTGTGGAAAAGGTTGCATTTGCTTGTTTAGGCCACTGTATATGACACGGGTGAGGATGGAATTATTACTTTCTATGTTATAGCATACCTTATAGTTGCAGGGTGCTATATTTTACTTTCTAAACCCCTGCTAATCATGTTAATTTTGTCTTTTAATTTTGTGTTTTTGTGGAATTTTACCAGCAGTCAAATTATAGGGGCTGTTTTCACCCAAAAAAGGGGGCGGAGGCATTACGCAAGGGTAAAGTATCCGGAAGCATTGCTCTCATCCACCTCTGTAATTTGTCATGCCAAAAAAAGGTAGACAACAACTGTTGTTGTTTTTTTTTTTTAAAGATTGCACCTTAGGCTCAAGATGGAGTATGTTTAGTTCATATACATACACACACTATATATATATATATATATATGTATGCGTATATGTGTGCGTGTGTGTTAGATGTGTTTCTCTCTCCATTTAAGCACTTACTTGCTCAATTATAAAAAGTCAAGTAAGATAACACCATGAGTGTTAGTGATGTGCATGTAGATGTGCATATGCCATAATAGCAGGCATTTCATTTCATCTTAAAGAAACAACACATGTGCTGGTTCTTTGGTAAGTTGTAAGGATCATTCTCAATTCCAACTGCCTTGAATTTAAGCAGATAATTGTGGGTTTTACTGCTGGTTTTTCAGTTTCTCCTACTAAAGGCAGCCATGTTGCAGTGTGTGTGTTGCTGCTCAAGCCGACTGAGGGGGTGTGTTACAGTGAAAAAGTGAGGTCAGTGAACGAAACATTGCACTCCTCTCCCCTACACTCTCTCTTGTGGACTCATCCTACAGACAGTGCACGTTCATGTGTTTTGGACGTGGGGCTTTGGAGGGTGACCTAATGGGACGAGGTGGGATTTTTTTTTCCAGTTAGATACTTTTAAAATCTATCTTACTCTTTTCTGGTTTCTGCAAAATTGCATACCCTTGCTTTAACTATCAAAGTACCTTTCACGTTTATAAAAAGGTGAGGCTTTTAAGAGTGACTACACTTACTTCACAAACTTCACACTTCCAGTCTGATTTTCTAGTATTTGTCTAGTACAGTAAATTTATATAATCACACATCAGTATAAAAAAAAACCCTTGATATTTGCCTCCATATGCAGGCATCTGGACTGGTTGTTGTGGTGGGCCACCTGGGCCTGGCTGGTGCATGACTGGCTGATTCGGGTCTGGTTGGTAGCCCATATAAAATCCTGCAGGTGGGGCAGCGGGACCATGCTCTCCATAACCCCCTGCTGGGTAGGGTGGCACAGAGCCACCTATTTGGGACATGGGGTATGGAGGCTGGTGTGGGGATGGATAACCTAATCAAAAAGAAGAAAAAATATATATGACGATTATTTCCAGGACACAGAGACATGATTGGTACTACACTGTTGCATAATGTTCAAAGGAGAACAAGAAGTCGCCAAGTAGTTACACCATGGAGGATGTACATGTGGTTTTCTTTATTTCTTGTTCATGTTTCAACACTTGGAGCTGACTGAATGTATTTTGATTATCAGCTTGACTTACCCCATACTAAACATGGCCAGGTAACTAAATGTACTTCTTTACTGTGACTCATTTTTCAGAACTTACAATATGGGGCAACTTTTCCATTTAATGGAGTCCTGGAAACAATGAATGTTAATCCAAATGGAGAATGTTTCCATTACTTGGGTAGCCATCTTTCCAACAAGTTGTAATGAGCACACATATGCAGTGATCACATTGCTAATGGCATAAGGTGTTTGCCCCTTAATTTGTTTTTTCTCATAAAGAATGACACTTTTGATTTACTGTTTACTGTTGAAGTCCAGTTATTATTTTTGCCCAAAAGTCTCTGTCATGGCACCATAGTGGTGGAATGAACTCCCCTTGTGTGTCCGAACAGCAGACTACTTAATTGAGCACTAAAACAATTCAACACTAACTTTGCATCTATTAAAGCTCTCACTGCACTTACAACAGTTACTGTGTTTACTGTGCCTTGTTCTTCTTCACGTGTTTTGCATAATTTAGCAATTTTATAAATCACAACAGTGTAGGAGTATTTTTGGGTTATAGGACTTGTTTTGCTTGTAATTGTTTGTATTAGGTATTGTGTGGCTCATTTCTAGCAGTATCATAGCTCAAAGTACCTTGAATTCAGGTACCAGCACTAACTTTGGATATAGAGTTAATGATTGAGCACTTTTGTAAGTCACACTGAATAAGAGCATATGCTAAATGCCATAAATGTAAGCAAAAATGTTAAGTTACAAAGTGTGACATTTTGACCTGATGTCTGGCCCAAATAAAACCTCTTCCCCATTTACCTACATCCAACATGCACAAAATTCATGTCTTTCACGTAATTAGGAAGTACTTAATGCATGAATGGAAACTTACATTCATTTCTCTAGCTCTTTTACACAGAATACCAAAAAATGTGTTTGACAGCCATGAGCTGCCTGATCGACAATACAGTCACATGAGATTACACCACTTCCCTGAGAAAAGCATAATGGCTACTAACATGAGCCCTAATGGGATTTGAGAAGTCACTTGACTGTCCCTGCAAGAACAGAACGCAGCCATGTTGCACTAGAGACGAGACTGGTGACAGGCTGAGAGAGACAAAACTGTATTGTTCACTCAAGCTGCTCTATTCAAGCTGACCTGAAGAATGCTATGTGGTTGGAAATGATTTCAATTCAATATTTATGAAGTAGAGATGTTGGATTATAACATTTTCTGTGAGAAGAAAATGAGCCTTTTGATACTTGGATTACTCAGATTAGATAAATGTAATACTTTAAGGCTGCAGTTACAAAAAATGGCGTTCTTTCTTTTCGTTCGTTCTTTCACTCTATCTTTTAATGCTTAATCATTAACAAGTGACTTATGACCAAGACAGTTTGAATTGGTTGTTTTTCCATAGTGGCACTTCATGCTATTTCCACGGATGCTGAACAGATGAGACATATAAATATAATGCATGGACGTAAAATAAACAACCATCCAAACCCTCAGGCAGTCATCTCAGCACACAAAACTTTGAATAGCTACATAAGTTTTAAGCAAGGCACTCAGCACCCCTATAACCCAAACTAAAATCAGGTAACTCATCAGGATAAGATTGCATCACAAGATCCTTTTGCATGATTAAACTCACAATAAGGAACTTTTGGAAACAAGGAATTTGAGGACTTCACTTGAAAAATGTTCCTACATACATAAAAAACATGAAAAGCTTTATATATGATATCTCGACATATGCCACTCCCATACACCTACACAGATTCATTTGCTTATTGTTGTTAGGTGGCAAGTCAAAGCACATTCAAGTCATATCAATGTAAAGCCTGACGTTGTGGCGCTAATCTGTGTTGACATGATTAATGGAACGTACTCGTGGCACATTCCATAAATGTCACTTCATTGCATTTTGGCACGGAATATAACGTAAAGATGTTTATTGTTGAAGACTTACACAAAATTAAACAGTGCCTTAAATTAGTCTGTGAAATTAAATGTATTCTTGTGCAATACATTTAATAGAATATCATGAACAAGAGACTATTGATATGCAAATGGTCCTGTCGGATATCACCACGAAGCCAGGGCACACCTTGCAAATTTGAGTTTTAAAAGGTCACATACTAGGTGTTGTTATATGGTCTAACAAATTATGTTTTCATGCCAAGATTTTGGTGCCTACATGTTTCCCAACCCTAATTCACAAAGACAATTTACCTGGGCCCGACATGTTGCAGCAAGACGCGTGAATGCACCTGACTTCTTGTCCTAGTACAGATTGATGTCTGCAATACAGAAATGACATTTTATTAACAGGCAAAGACAAACTAATAAGAGATAAAAACTAAAAAAAAGGTTAGGGTTACAAAAAAAAAAAGATATAACACAAGAAGACAAAAAAGAAACACTCTCACGGCCAGAGTTTCAAGAAATAAAACATAGATCCCAAGGTAATGTTATACTTATACAGGCCATTTGAGGAAAACTGGTGGGTATTCCAGAGCAAGAGCTAATCAAATCCAGGTTTGTCTGAAATCGGTTAGTGTTGATTAGTCAGATAGGTTACTCCATTCTCAGGTTGTTTCACTACCAATCTCAAGCTGTTACACATTCACACCAATTCAAGTCTGGGTGTAGTAATTGACGTTGACATACATGCATATGATGCACAAGAAACCCTGAAATTCTCCTGCAGTAATTCTACAGCATCGGTGTCAGTTAAAGATTATATGAAAAGGGCAACGTTTTCTCCCTTAGCACACAGGAATTTGCTGTTAACCTCTACAACAAGTACAGTGATACAGCGGCAAAAAAAGGAAAAAAACAAGTATTAATAAAGTGTTAAAATTTCTTATGGGCAAAAGTCATACTAGCTTAAAAATAAATATAATCTGCTTTTAAATAGACTTCAGCAGAAATTGCAGAAATTGAAATTGTAACTGAAAATCAGATGGTATTATCAAATAATTGTTCAATTATTCCACTTTTCCAACAAAAAATTAAATCCATCCATCCATCCATCCATTATCTTCTGCATTAACCCGCTAGTCGGGGTCACGGGGAAAAAAAATTAAATGTCACACAAAAATGTTTGTATGTCAGTTAACGAAAGCAACACATTACATAACAGACCACTTTTCAGACACAAAACATAATGAAGGCTGCTGGATTCTGCATGCAAAAAAAGAAGTAAGTGTGACAGTCCAAGTCTCTTGGCAGATTCTCCAAGACGCTCAGTAAAACTTACCAGCTAATTACTGTACAGTACAATGCAGAAGTCTCAGGCACATCCAAAGATAAAGCAAAGATGCCTTCAAAAATAATTAAGATGTTTCTACTTCAAAGAAAACACCACAAAATGCAGTAAACAATAATAAACTAAAGGAAGTCAATATGTGGTGTGTCTTTTTCCTAAAGTGTTCCCGTGTACAATGTGTACAGTTTTATTAGGAAATTAGCTTTTAGATTTTACTGAGTGTCTTGGAGAATCTGCCACAGCTCTTCTGGAGACGTTGACTGTCACACTTGCTTCTTTTTTTTGCATGCAAAACCCAGCAGCCTTCATTATGGTTTTTTTTGGCTGAAAAGTGGTCTGTTATGTAATGTGTTGCTTTCGCTACTGACATACAAAATTTTTTGTGTAACATTTAATTTTTTGTTGGAAAAGTAACATTTGGAAATATTAAACCTTTTAGTACTGACTCAATAATGCAGAACTAAAAAAAAAACCCCATCAGTAAGAAAAGTTGTACCTAAAAACAATAGGGTGCCTAAGACTTCTGCATGGTACTGTACATAGACCTATATTTCAAAATAAGGAGGTGCATACCTAGATTTCTATACCCGATAAATCTACAGCACTCACATAAGGAAAACGGCTGCATAAAACAGCAGGTTAACTAGGTTAATTCTTCAACTTTGAAATAGCAGGGCTGATCCAGTCCCAAAAGACAGCAACCTGAACACTCAGTGCAGAAAAACACAGCTTCCCCACCCTGATCCTGGAGACCCCACTGTCCTGTCCTCTACACATCAGTGCTTAATGCATTTGATCCTTTATCCGCTAGGGGTCTCGGCTCCATTTTGGCTCCATTTCCCAGTCTCACTAGCATGTACAGGTTAATGTCCTGCACACTTACAGGCTATTGCCCAACCCACTGAAAAACAAAATGTCTGTCCTGCATATTTCTTGTGAGGAAGAAATGTAACAGAAACCCGTTTGTTTAAATGGCTCAGGCTGTGCTCGAAAAATGTGATATTTGAAGGCACTGTGAAAGCTTTCTTGGTTAAAAAAAAGAAAAAGTAGAGCCAATATCCGGGGTGTTGCAGACAAACCAGACAAACAAGATAATTACAGCTTTCAGTCAGCAACAGTGTGTGTTCAGTCGGTGATAGTCGTGAGGTTTAATGATGCTGCTGCCTAGGTTCAAGTTACAGCAGGCAAATTAGTAATAACCTGCGTTGTCAAGCTTAATATTTTAGTTACAAATCGGCCACACCAACTGGAATAATATATACAACATGAATAATGAGTCAAGATACACAATAGCCAGATTTGCTGCAGCAGTAAGTGTTGTATCGAGTCAGCTCGCATGTCTCCTGCAGGTTTATATGTGTGTGTGTTTCGGGATGCTGCAGTGTGTCTATCAGTGTAACACAACACACACTGGCTCTTCAGATAACCCGCTATAACGCGAGCACACCGCAGCTTCCTGCTGTTCTGCAAGTATATAGTTAAGAAAAAAAACAACAACAAACCAATTAAGAAAAGCAAATAAAGCCTACAGACAATGATGTGTCCAAACCTGCAAAGAAAATCTCCGGACACGTTTAAAACATACACAACATATTGATTTGTCTATTGCCAAAGAAAAGCAGTACATTCTGAAGAAGTCTACTTTTGGTTAGAATAAGAAGCGACGCCATTGTTGAAATCAAGTTTACTAAACCCAGTGTAAGATAATCCAATATTCTGGTCTAACCAGAAGAGGAGTTTTTTTCCGGGAAATGCAGACCTCCTAATGAGGAGAGAGAGAGAGAGAGAGAGAGAGAGAGAGAGCGCGAGCGCCCTGGAGGAACATTGCGCCTGGATACACTAATAACACGCTTCTGTCTGTTCCAATGCGCGCTAAAAAAAGTGCCTACCTGATCCAGTAAAGTCTTACCTCTCAGGAAATGACTTCAGGAATACAGCAGGAAAGTTTTTTTTTCTCTATTAAACTTCTGAACTGCTTCGGACGTGATCACAAAAACAGGAAACTGCTTCTTGATTTGTACACTCGGAGGACCTGAGCTTGACCGATTCACACTCCGCCCAAGCAGAACATTTGTGCCGTACACGCCCCGTCCCTCCAGGAGACTCCTCCAGTCCTGACGCGGGTTACAGGAGAAAAAGTCACCGGACTTCAATTAACCAGCAACAATAAACAAAGACCATCTTCTGCTGACCCTTTTATCAACCTTTTATTCAATAAATAGATTTATTAACGCGCTACACCCTCTGCACGATTCTATAGTCATTTAGCATTAAACATGTGTAAACCATATAAATGTGGATGTCTCCATCAATAGCTATAGAATTAAAATGTAAAGAAACGATAATAGCCTTTTATAACGCCTTTGTCACACTTAGCTAAATTAGGAAAAGTGCGCCATCTACAGGGCATGGTGAGAGCGCCATACACACACACACACACACACACACACACACACACACACACACACACACACACACACACACACACACACACAC
>JAOVVH010000052.1:12972997-12991537 GCA_028566435.1 Scorpiodoras heckelii
ATAATAATAATAATAATAATAATAATAATAATAATAATAATAATAATTATTATTATTATTATTATTATTATTATATTGTTGTTGTTTTTTACCATTGAACTGGAAAGCAATATGCGCATTTGCAATTGTGTATCTATACCAAATGATTTGTAAATTACTATGTAGTATGTACATTACTGTGCAATACATAAGAAATCACATGTCACAGGCAACATCACAGACCTCAGCTCGTTAAGGAGGTGTACACATGCATGGATGCTTTAATGTACTGTGAGTGTCTGTGTTAGACTTTACATATTTTAATTCATCTTTGCAGAATATTCAGCTGCGTTCACGTCAATCTCTTGTGTCATAGCACAGAGGCAGATGCAATTAAGACTTGCTGTACTCTTAATAAACCCTGGCTTCATAATAAATAGTTCAATCTTTTTTTTTGCTTCAGTTTCCTTTTCTGGGTAGCCGTTAGTTGAGCTTTTTGCTTTTCCATTTTCTTTTTAAAAAAGTTTTCTTCACTTGTGTGATTGTGCGCCTATTTTATCAGGCACACCTACCATACAGGTGCATTTTATATGTATATAATTACTGACTGTGGCCCATCTGTACAGTTTATTAGCCCCCAACTCCCTCCATTAGTGGAAATGGTACACCAAAAGTATTTACATATGGGCTGTGGTTGCCTCTTGGAGAGCCACATCTAGCCTGTAGCTGAGTGTGGGATTGACTGCAGTTATGTGTCAGGAATTTTTTCTGTTACATTTCTGATACAAACAACAACAAACAAACAAACAAGCAAACAAACAAAACCAGAGAAAAGCACATTCATTTTGCCTTGCTGCACCTTGAGGCACATGTGGAAAGGAGAAACAGAGGTAAGAACTTACCTAGATATTATTACAATTATTCCATATTTCATGTATATAACTTATTGGCTTAGGTGTGTAGCTTTAAGGTATGTAGAGATTTTGGTATCTTGCTAAAGCAGAACAGGAATTACACCAATATTATACATGATTAAACTAACAGTAATTTTTAAACAATTAATGGAAACAATAAATTTGTCCTTTGTACAAAGTATTAAATGCAGGGTGCCAATAATTGTGTCACATATGGTTTTGTTAAAAATAATTAGTTTTGACGAGGGATTTCTTCCCTTAAAATCAATGTACAATGTTCTATTAAAGGTCAGCTTTTTCCCCATAGCTCTTTATACTCATCTTTACCAGGGGTGCCAATAATTGTGGAGGATAGTGTATGATCCATTATTTTAGCTGTCCAAATAATATATCTACCTGACTAGGGAGTAATGTTGCTACTATTAAATTCAGTTCAGTTCAATTCAATTCAATTCAATATAATTCAATTCTATACAAAGTTATTTGTATAGCACTTTTAACACATGCACATGGTAACAAGGCACCTTTAGAGAAATATAGAAATTCCAGATATACATTTGTATTATATAATTATAACATTTATAATTTTATCCCTAATGAGAAACCAGTTGCAACAGTGGCAATAAAAGAGCCTGGGACATATTTATTATAAGTGGGACATTTTGATTATAAACTTTGCAATAAGATTAGATTAAAGTATATCTTATTGTATTCCCGGTGCAGGTTCAGTTAAGATCTGGGGTTTGAGCGGTTTATGGGGTTAGCTCATGTGGGGCACATAAGGACCTGAACACATAAATAGTCCACATAAAGCCCTAACAAACAGTTCTACTAGCTCACTTCTGCTCGCAATGTGGCATTCATATCACATAGTCTAATGCACAGAATGGCCTTTGGATGGAGCTATTTGCTAATTCCACAGGCTTTATCTGTGAGGCTGGTAGTCCAGGCTTTCTTATTGGTTAATGCCAAGACGACTCAAGTTAGTTTACATTGTTATGCCATGTGGAATATTCGATACTATTATGAGACAGCATTATAACTGTTGTTCCCGGCTCATTTAGGATTAAGGATCTATAGTAGGTCAACTCAGCATTTCTGTATGATGCTTTGTGACAAACTATGTGATATACAAATATATTTCCCTAAACTGTAGAGATGAGCATACCAATTATACATAAGTTATTATGAGTTTTTGAGTTCACAGCAAAGGTTTGTAATACAAACAAACTTACTATGACTTGACTGTAATTTGTTGACATCTCTTGACAGATCTTTTGAGAAAAAATAAAACATTTCTTATATTGAAATTTAGAGACCAGACGACTATTATTGTTTGTGGAGATGGTCACCACAGATACCTCCCTCACTAACTGGGAGGCACTGTGGTGAAACAGGGCTACAGGAGGCAGGTCAGGCTACCTTCATAGTTTGGCAGGACACAGCTGGCCAAATGGACACTGTATCCACACAGTATTGGACACAGGCCCTTCATGTTGTGAGGCGACAGTGCTACCCACTGCACCACCATGCGGCCCCACGGTGTAATATACACATTTTTGCCTCTACCTTAAATTCTGTGTACATTGCACTGAATTCATGTCTGAAACAAAAATCCTGGTTGTGGTCCAAACGTGGCCCATGAGGCCATTGGTTTCCAGTGCTCTTCTGACTGGTCAAGTTCAAACCAGGGAATCATATGCCTTACTTTTTCAATATTGGGACTGTATGCAGCACAACTTTATGTGCAAAGCATCATGATCCTCTACTGATGATGACCTAAAATGAGGCAACCAATCCCTCCAATGGGGGTAGAAGCCTAAGGTTTTTGCATCTGTCATTGCAGCCACTATGCCTGCTCTTTGATCAAAGACTAGCTTCAGCACTCTTAAAGACTTCTAATAGAAATCATTACACTGTAGACTATCCAAGCCACTCACATGGATGGATGTCCCATGGAACTGCTTAGGCACTTAACCAGCTGTATTGGGCAGAGTATTGTTGTGTTTGCCACCAGAGCTGGGCAGCAGTTTGGCTGGTTTGGGGGTTCTGGGGCAGAACTGGGGCTCTTAGTGTTTACCATGAGAAGGATGTGTGTTTGTGTGAGTGACCCCCTCCCCTTTCTGCTTGGTGTGCAAGTGTGTGTGAGCCTGTGAATGCCGTTCTCTCTGCCTCTGCTGTTCTGCGAGCTACTTGAATAAAAGTTTCTACTTTTTAAAGAACGCAACTGGTGTGGAAAATGGCTTCTTTGTGTGACCCTCCCTTGTGATGTCACACTATTTAACTTTTATTTTGGCATGGCAGCTTTAACAGCAGACAATTGTTTCACATCAGTCCTGCCCTGAAATACATAAAATGTGAGGAAATGTTTCAACAATTCACACAAACTGTAACTTTATGGACTTTCTAATATTTTAAGATTAGTTACTCTTTATCTGCAGCACCCACACTTCCACATGGAGATGTAAACAATATGTCTTTTTCTTCTTGGTAAGATGATCAGTTGCTACGTACTGTTATCTATGCGGCGGCACAATGGTGCAGTGGGTAGCACTGTCGCCTCACAGCAAGAAGGTTCCAGGTTCAATCCCCGGGTGGAGTGGTCTGGGTCCTTTCTATGTGGAGTCTGCATATCCTCCTCGTGTCTGTATGGGTTTCCTCTGGGTACTCTGGTTTCCTCCCACAGTCCAAAGACATGCATATTAGGATACTTGGTGTTTCTAAAGTGCCGTGAGTGTGTGTGTGTGTGCCCTATGATGGATTGGCGCCCTGTCTAGAGTTGATCCTGCCTTGCGCCCTATGCCGCCGGCTAGGCTCTCCTGTGTCCGTGGGGACAGGAATAAGCGGTTAAGAAGATGAATGAATGAAAGTCGTCTATGCTGCGCCTTAACATTCAATAACGGTAACAAGATTATCAAAAGAAAAAAAAAAGGAAACATTAAAAGACTGCTGTGCTCAGCATCATGGCTACAAGGCTAGAATGGGAAAGAGGATGAGCAAGTTGTAGCAGGGACTTGTATCTTATTTAGCTGTACATGTAAGGTCACTGTCACAGGATGAAGGCTTTGCTATTAGTACTAGGCAAGGAAACAAGGAAATGGAAAAAAAATCCACTGGCGTCAAAGGAAACCACTTTTGGTGTCCAGAATAAAAGGGAAGTAAAAGCACATATGTGGTTATAATGAAAATTGTCATTATTATTAACAGGTTTAAGAGATTTTAGTAAGTGATTCATTTCTACTAGCCAAATGCCACATTTAGCAGGAGATTTATTTAACAAGTGTGGAATGTTTTCCAATCAGAATAAAATAAAACATAGCAAATAACGTTTAAGAGAGAAGGAGCCTACAGAAATAATACCAGTATTGAATTACATAGGTAGGCCTACATCTTGTGCTCAAGATTTAAAATGAAGCTATTTGATCTTGCACAATACAATATCTGCTAGGACGTAGTCAGTGTACCTTTCTGCACTTGACATCTAATAAAATATCACTTTTATTAGAGAGAATTAGCACATCGGTCTAACTGTTTCACACATCCATCCTATTTTCTGCTCAGGATCGCACAACTGACTGATCATTCTTGCTTGAACACGGTAGCCGTCAGTCTGGAGGCGGGATCACGGTCGTTAAAAGGCGTAGCCTGAGCGCGATACTTCTATTTGTATCCAATCAGCGTCGACGTGAGGACCTCGGAGAGGGGCTATTGGCCAATTAGCGGAGAGAGAGGCGGGGACTGGTCTCTCTGGTTGTCGGTGCTTTCAAAGCGGACTGCTCCGGCTGGAGGAAGTGTATGAGTGCGGTGTGTTATTTTCGCGCCCGTGTCGGTTAATTTACACGAATAAAACCGCATAACCGCCGACATCAGACTTGCGGGGTGCTGGGAATTTTTCCGCACTGTCCGGAGAACTTTCGAGGTAGAGACCTAAAGCGGCGTGGAGAGTGTCAGTGTGTGTAGCCGGAGCGGCGTGGGTTAAGGTGGGCCTTGCCCGGATATCTGTCTGACAAGCGAACTGAAAAAAATAAAAAAATAAATAAAACGCAAAAAGCATTAGCGAAGCTTCTGTCACCTGCCAGCTACGAGTTCAAGATATAAATAAATTGTCACGCTTTTTACATTCGAGCTTTAAAAACGTACAAGAGGACTAAAACACCCCCGTGCAAATGGGTAAGTGGTGTTTTTTATTACAGTTTGTGAGAATGGAGATGTGATGATTGGACTGAAGGTGTGATTCAGATTGATTTAGATAACTAACCCTAGTTAACGGACGAGCTGATTGCTGGACAGCAGTTCTTCGGGATGTTTGTGGTTACAATCATGAGAAAGCCGGGCTGCTAGGTGAAATAGCTGCCTTTTTTCCCCATTTAGGCACATTTGCTTGTTTGTTTCTGTTACCGTGACTGGCTAAGCATCAGGGGAGGAGGAAGAGAAAACATGAAGCAGCAGTTTAACTGTAACGCTACATGATCAAGTCGGACAGAGCAGATTGCTGCAAAAAATCAATCCTGACACGCAGGTCTGCTGGGTTGATGTTACGTCGTGGGTTAGATACAAATCAACCACGATAAATACAGGCTACAGTGGATTTGGTCAAAGCTTCAGCTTCACCCTGGATGCTGTCATGTGAATGGTGTTGCTAAAGAGAGAGAGAGAGAGAGATCAGATCAGACCAGACATCAGTGATCTACACCATCTTGAGCTGAATCACATGTATTGAGTCACTGTGTCTGTATCCATCCCTCAAACCTATCTTGGTAGATCATTGTGGTTTAAATGGCAACCCGGTTGTTTTAGACGGATCAGAGATATGGGGACCCTTTGGGCTTCACAGGACCCGGTTCCGTCCCCTCAGCCTCGACTTCGAGTTCACACTGGATCTTGTGCGTCAGTCGTTTTGTACGTAGTGGTGTCGAGCTCTGCCATGCAGTGGACGTGATAAAAGGAAAAAGCTCTTGTGGAGTCTGTTTAAAAGGAGGTCACACTCATCCACGCCCTGCACACATCCGTCCCTAAACTGGTATAGCAGTTAATACCTGGTAGGTCCCCCACATTATCTTGGAGGGAACGTCACACAGTCCTCACACAGATGTTTGTTAAGGCCCTGAAGTCTGATGTTACTTGAGACAGTGTTATACGCCTGTCACGTAAAACGATTCTTGCCAGCCATCGCCGGGCACGTTCACCCAGAGTCTCTTTCGGCCATGCTACTGTCCTAAGTTTGAGTTTCCAACCTCTGTTTTTACCTCTGATATGCTATGACCCCCGTCACGAGCGCCAACTATTAAACCTGTGTTGAAAGTCACAAAATCATGATAACTTGCCATTCTCACGGAGGAAACGGCTCCAGAAGCTTCCATAGATGTCCGTCGCTTTATATGCACACTGGCAGACGTAACCAATGATGCGCATAAGTGGTGTTGCTGTGTATTTTGCATAGGCTCCAGTACTGTTTTTTTCTGGTACTTCAGTGTATACTTCACAATAAACACTCACTGAGCACTTTATAAGGAACACCTGGACCCCTGTGCATTCATACGATTATCTAATAATCCAATCATGTGGCAGCAGTGAAATGCATAAAATCTCGCAGACACAGGTAATGTTCACAGCAACCATTAGAACGGAAAGAAATGTGATTTTGACCGTGGCATGATTTATTTGTGCCGGTGAGGCTGGTTTGAGTATATCTATGACTGCTGATCTCCTGGGACTTTTCACACACAACAGTCTCAAGAGTTTACTCAGAGTGCGGCAATAAAAAAACATCCAGTGAGCATCAATTTCTGCAGACCAAAACGCCTTGTTGATGGTTAGAGCTGACGGAAAGGCTACAGTAACTCAGATAACCACTCTGTACAAGTGTGGTGAGCAGAAAAGCATCTCAGAATGCACAGCACATCAAACCATTAGCAAGAGTAGTCATAGATTGGTGTCCTGACACTGAGTTCAGTGTTTTTTAGTGACCTTCCCAGTCACCAGGAATCCAGTAGTGCACAGCTGGGTGGGATGTGGTAGAATGAGAGCTTTGCAGCATGAAAGTGCTTAGTTTGCGCTCCGTGTTTAGTTTTGCATGGTCTTCCATCGATTGACTATGCTAAAAGTCTGAAAGAGTGTATGAATGTGATTGCGATTGGTGCTCTGTGTTGGACCGGCATCCCATCTGTGGTGAATTTTCCCTCCTAATGTGTTACTAGGATCAACCAAGACCCTGAGCAGTTGAAGCAGTTACTGAAGATGAATGAATGCATTTTTGTTAGAAGCAACTTTACTCATAGAGACCAGCCAAATGTTCTTACAAGGTCAAACCTGTCATATATTTCTGTGCTTGAGGAGACATTTGGTCTCCTCAATATATCAAAACACCACCCACACACTCAATTGCATACATGCGCGTCTAGATGAGTCGCTTTATCCTCAGCATATCCTTTTAAGTTGATTTCTTTTCAGCCTGATGCCTTGTTGTCCTTAAATGACTGTGATTATTAAATTTGGCAGTGGCTTTCAGGTGTCGTGTCACTGCCTGACAGTAGGCCACTTGCAGTTTGGCATCAAGCAAAGAACTCTGATTCTGAGGTCATAACACTTTTCTAGTTTTATGTGCTTGGCCTATGTGTGTGCTGAGTGACCCCTGACACATGTTCCTTATGCTTCAAAGTAGCACAGGCCATAATAACAGATATTTCATGAACCAGCGCAAGCCCCAAGCACTCTGCCATTGAAACCCTGTTGAAGCCCCATACATAGCACTCTGTAAGCCTTTCTCTAGTACCTTCATCTGAAAGGCATTATATTCAGCATGTTTGATATTGCTCCAGTAATGTTTCATTAACTGTTGAACCTAGTTATTGCTAATTTTGTTTTGTATAAAGTAAAAGTAGAACAAAAAATAGGATACTCTAGCATTTTCTCAGCCTCATGTTGATTCACCATATGTTTAGGGTTCAGTGTCCTCCAAAAAGATTGGTACTCTGCATAAAACTGAAGGAAAATGATTGTGATCTTAAGGTATTGGTCATAAAAATATTGTCTCTAGCTTTGTGTGAGCGATCTCACCATTGGACGTGTTGAAATTTAAACCAACCAAGTTGACATTGAAACCAAGTGTATAAAACCAGGTAAAACTATTGCACATTGGAAAATCTGACATGAGTGATTTGTGATTGGTCCATTTTTTTTTATCACTGGCACAGACCTGTCAATTTGTGATTTTTGCATTGTGATGGACACAAAACCCAACCTTATCTAAGGTTTTTTGCATTTTTTTTAAACAGAGTAATTAAATATATACCATTATGTAAGCCCTGGTCATGATGATTCTTTTCCTGCTACATCTGGGCTAATGCTGGGCTGAAAATGTGTTTTTTTATTGTTTTATTTTTATTTTTATTTTTTACATATTTATTACTTTGCCCAGAAATGAGTAAAACTGGCACAGCTGCTTGCTGATGTCCATTTATTTTCATCAGAAAACACTAGAAGGAATTGCAATGCGCTTTCTGTCGTCTCTTATCCATGAAGAGCCGCCTCCCAACCATATGGCCATTCTCAAATACTTCATTTGCTTAGCTATTTATTATTTATTAAAGTCTGAGCTCTCTGTCTGTAGTCTAGCAGATTTGTGGGTGTGATATTGCTTCAGTTAGCAGTCAGTGCTTCAGACATGGTTTTTCATTGTAATAAAGAAGTCCGACAGGTCTTTTGAATCATAGCTTATTCTTCTCAGTAGGCACCTTAATAGTCTCTGTGCTTATCTATCACTTTTAATGCCACTGCTGTGACAAGTGGTCCCCAGCATTGCCATTCACATGATTTTAATTGGCTTCCCCTGTGTCCGAGTGCCATTAGTAGGACCGTCATGCCTTATTGAAATAACTCAGATTCTTTACCTACATAGTGCCTCCTGGATGTACTTATTTGTCCTTGTATGTTAGACAAGTTTTAGTTTGGTTTAATAATGAGGCTTAAAAATTTCTGTGTGGTTTTTAATTACAGATGTTACTGAAATGGAATATTGCAGTGTTCTGGAAATATCTTTATATGATATTTATTTCCCATAGTAGAGTCATAGAGACAGCTTATTTTGTATGTGTGTGTGTGTGTGTGTGTGCATGACATCAGAGGATTTGCTTGAAAATGTAATTGTATTTTTTCCTCTCTATTCTTTGTATCAGATGCCCTACCTGAGTCTCATGAATCGAGGCAACACTAATAAATAGATTAGTACTAATTATAACTCATTCTAAATTGATTATTAATAAAAAAAGACAGACAACGGGTATGTTTAACATCAGTCTTATGTTAAAAATGTCACACAAATTATTTAATAGTCGTGGTCTTTTTAACCATGATCATTCACAAATGAATGCCACAGGACACAAACTGAATAGAGGCAACTAAATCAAATCGCATCATAGTGTGTCAGTGATATCATGAAATCACTCGAATCATTGCGTTAAGAATCGAATTTGATTCTTGTGGAAGCCTAATGTTTACACTTGTACTTTGTACGTTTAACTGGCCAAGAGCTTCAGAGTCCTGAAGGGTGCAGTCAGATCAATCACACTCCTGTATACCGGTTTCCCACAGGGAAGCCACTCCCCCTACTTCCTGATTTAGAAATTTTCCCACGTTATGTAGTGGAAACCAGGTTCATGTTTCCAGCCATATCATTGTTTACATTGTCGGTGATCATGGACTAGTGGAATTATTGTATTTTTTTTTATTTTATTTAATTTTTTTCCTATAGAAAATAACATGAAATGGTGAAAAATCTTAGATGGATGCATACCAGTACCAAAGTTGCATACCAAAGTTGTGATTAGTACCCCATCCCTAAAACATTACCTTCTGAGAAGATATGATGCTAGGTCTGGAGACTAGCTAATGTGGGAGCTCTGATTATCTCTTCATCATAACACCTGTTAGTGGGTGGGATATACTAGGCAGCAAGTGAACATTTTGTCCTCAAAGTTGATGTTTTAGAAGCAGGACAAATGAGCAAGCGTAAGAATTAAAGCGAGTTTGACAAGGGCCAAATTGTGATGGCTAGACGACTGGGTCAGGGCATCTTTTGCAGTTCTTGTGGGGTGTTCCTGGTCTGCAGTGGTCAGTATTTATCAAAAGTGGTCCAAGGAAGGAACCAGTGGTGAACCAGCAACAGGGTCATGGGCAGCCAACGCTCATTGATATGCATGGGAAGAGAACGCTGGCCCATGTGGTCCGATCCAACAGATGAGCTACTGTAGCTCAAATTGCTGAAGAACTTAATGCTGGTTCTGATAGAACGGTGTCAGAATACACAGTGCATCGCAGTTTGTTGCGTATGGGGCTGCATAGCTGCAGACCAGTCAGGGTGCCCATGCTGACCCCTGTCCACTGCCGAAAGTGCCAACAATGGGCACGTGAGCATCAGAACTGGACCACAGACCAATGGAAGACATTGGCCTGGTCTGATGAATCACATCTTCTTTTACATCATGTGGATGGCTGCGTGCATGTGTGTTGCTTACCTGGGGAACACATGGCACCAGGATGCACTATGGGAAGAAGGAAGGCAGAAGGCAGTGTGATGCTTTGGGCAATGTTCTGCTGGGAAACCTTGGGTCCTGCAATTCATGTAGATGTTACTTCATGGAAACTGTATTCCCTGATGGCAGTGGCCTCTCTCAGCAGGATAATGCTACCTGTCACAAAGCAAAAGTGGTTCAGGAATGGTTTGAGGAACACAATAATGAGTTTGAGGTGTTGCCTTGTCCTCCAAATTCCTCTGATCTGTGGGATGTGTTGGACAACCAAGTCAGATTCATGGAGATCCCACTTCGAGCTTATAGGACTTAAAGGATCTGCTATTAAAGTCATGGTACCAGACACCACAGCACACCATCAGAGGTCTAGTGGAGTCCATGAATTGACAGGTCAAGGCTGTTTTGGCAGCAAAAGGGGGGCCTACACAATATTAGGCAGGTGGTCATAATGTATACAAACACACACACACACACACACACACACACACACACACACACACTCTGATCAGCCATAACATTAAAACCACCTTTGAACTGTCAAGTCCAGTTGTGAAATTTCCTCGCTACTAAATATTCCACAGTCAACTGTCAGTGGTATTATAACAAAGTGGAAGCGATTGGAAATTAAAGCAACTCAGCCACGAAGTTGTAGGCCACATAAAATGACAGAGCGGGTCATCAGTTTCTGAGGTACATAGTGCACAGAGGTCACCAACGTTCTGCAGAGTCAATCGCTACAGGCCTCCAAACTTCATTTGGCCTTCAGATTAGCTTAAGCACAGTGCATAGAGAGCTTCATGAAATGGTTTTCCAAGGCCGAGCAGCTGCATCCGAGACTTACATCATGAAGCACAATGCAATGCATCTGATGCAGTGGTGTAAAGCACACTGCCACTGGACTCTAGAGCAATCTGTTGGATGAGTCTGGGTTTGTTGGTTGCCAGGAGAGCGGTACTTGTCTGACTGCATTGTGCCAAGTGTAAAGTTTTGTGGAGGGGGATTATGGTGTGGGGTTATTTTTCAGGAGTTGGACTCAGCCCCTTAGTTCCAGTCAAAGGAACTCTTAATGCTTCAGCATACCAAGAGATTTTGGACAATTGTATTCTCCAAACTTTGTGGGAACAGTTTGGGGATGGCCCCTTTCTGTTCCAGCATGGCTGTGCACCAGTGCACAATGCAAGGTCCATGAATGCCAAGACCCAAATTTTCCCAGCAGAACATTGTCCAGAGCACAACACTGCCTCCACCAGCTTGCCTTCTTCCAATAGTGCATCCTGGTGTCATCTCTTCCCATGTTAATCAACATACAAACACTTGACCATCCACATGATGTTAAAGAAAATGTGATTCATCAGATGAGGCCACCTTCTTCCACTGCTCCATTGTCCAGTTCTGATGCTCATGTGCTTATTGTAGGTGCTTTCAGTGGTGTACATTGGTCACCACGGGCACTCTGAGTGGTGTACAGCCACACAGCTCCATACGCAGCAAGCTGTGATACACTATGAGTTCTGACACCTTTCAATCATAACCAGCATACAGATTTTCAGCAATATCTGCTACAGTAGATCTTTTGTGGGATCAGACCAGACAGGCTAACCTTCACTGCCCGTGTGCATCAGTGAGCCTTGGCTGCCCATGACAATGTCACTGGTCCACCTGTTGCCCTTTCTTAGACAAATTTTGGTAGGTACTAAACACTGAATACTGGGAAAACCCCAGAAGACCTCCAGTTTTGGAGAAGATCTGACCCAGATATATAGCCATCATAATTTGGCCATTGTCAGAGTTGCTCAGTTCCTTACACTTGCCCATTTTTTCTCGCTTTCAACACATCAACTATGATTGCTCACTGTTATTCACTGCCTAATATAATCCATCCCATGACGGATGTCACTGTAGTGAGATAATCAATGTTATTCACTTCAGTGGTTTTAATGTTATGGCTGATCGGTGTATATACATTATAATATAATAACCTAATATTGTGTTTTCTGTGTAAAAGGGTTCTACTCAGCATAAGAAATGCAATGCTTAATACACTTCGTTATTGTGTACACTTGACCTTTTCCAGATTATAAAAAAACGGTGAAATAATATGTTACATTTGCTGCTCATGTATTAGATATAACCTAAAGTTATTGTTATTTATTCCTTTCTCTATTAAAACATTTTATGAGACCACACATTTTCAGATTTTCCCTAAAACCTCTGTCGATAGTGACAGAACCACTACACAGTATGGGAACTGGGGAAGTCGTAGAGATGGTAATACCATGAGGCAGGGAAAATACTTTGCCTCCAATTAGAAATTTAGTTCAGCATACAAGTTCACTTTTCCTGTGTTGACTTTTATCGTCCCCACTGGCTTCTATACCACATCTGGAGTGGAATTATACTAGCATGGTGAGAAAGTGAAATAGTAGCGCCTGTTGACTTTAAGGATAGAAATTTTGGATTCCAGTGGACTTGTGGCATCACCAAATTAGAATTAGAGACAGTTTTGTTAAAAATAGTTAGTGGGGAGTAATTGCAATGACAGTCCAGTAGCCTCTTTGTGTAAATTGAGGCAGTTATTGGCTGGGTTTAGTTACAAACCACAAAAAAATTCCAAAAAAGTTGGGACACATTTTAAAATTGCAATAAAAACTGAAATCTATAATTTGTTAATTCACTTGAAATTTAATTTACCAGATAAAAGGACAAAGAAAAGATTTTCAGTGTTTTCAGTGATGAACTTAATTCTATTTGTTGCCTGTAACACACTCAAAAAAAAGTTGGGACAGAGGCATGTTCACCCCTGGGTCACATCACCTTTTCTTTTAATTATATTTTTTAATTGTTTGGGAATTGAAGATACTAATTGTTGCAGTTTTGCAAGTGGAATTTTTGCCCATTCTTGCTGTGTACTGTACAAGATTTGAGCTGCTCAACACTCCGTGGTCACTGTTGTCTGATTCTCCTCTTCATGATGCACCATACATTTTCAATAGGAGACACATCTGGACTGCAGGCAGGCCGGTCAAGCCACGCTGTTGTAACTCGTGCAGAATGAGGCCTGTTATTGTCCTGGGAAAAGACATCATCTTGATTGCACCATATGTCTCTCCAAAATACCAGTATCATTAACAAATGACAGATTTCAGTTTTTATTGCATGTTTAGAAAGTGTCCCAACTTCTTTGGAAATGGGGTTTGTAGAAGATTGAATCATGAGACAGGTATTTTTTTTTTTTTTTACCTTTTATGAGACTAGTATTTTTTTTTAACTGTTCTGTGTTGTGTTCTCTTAGCAGATAACCTGAGCGAAGCCCTGAAAACGCTGAAGCTCTCATCAGCAGACAGTGGGCCAGACAGTGTGGAGAGCTGCCTGGACTGCCTGCTCAAAGCTCTGGCCCATAACAGTAAGCGTGCCAGCCCCCTGTATTACAGCAGCCTTTTATTACACAGTCTAGTCTTCATTCACATGTTTAGTGTTTTAGGATAGAACCTGACACAAAGGATCTACTGCTGTACTGTTACGGATAACTTGACAATTTGGATTGCTGCCATTTGAAAATGTGCGAGATGGACATTCGTTAGTCTAATGGTCTGATGTGGCAGTATTATTTTTTTATGTATTCTGGACGGGTGACAGATCTTTCCTTTTCCTCCAAATATTTTGCTCCTGATTTTATTCAGATGTGAGCAGTGTTTTTGTCAGCGACTTTTTGTTCTGATGAATGTAGTTGCTGATTGCTGTAGGCTTTCCGTGGTCTGAGAGGTGCTGCTGTACTGATCCTCAGGGCACTTATAAATAATGATGGCGTGTGCCAGGGAAGGAAGAGTGAAACTAATTAGTCACAGCGTATGCACAGTACTATGGTCCAATTTTCAGATTTCCTTGTTTTCCAGTTCAAGTAAGAGATGGGTCTTTAGAAGATTTATGTAATATGCTAATAGGAAACATAAGTAAGATTTCACACTGCATGGATGTGATTGTGTTGTAATGTGTCCTGAGATTAATTCCTCATGATTAATCTTTATTTCCAGATGTGGAAGCCAGTGGAAAAATCCAGGAGATGGGTGTTCTTGCCTTGATGCCTTCTTTATTGGCCTCACAGAACTCCAGCACACCCAAAGTAGCCAAAATCATAGCGGAGGTGGCCAAAAACGGTGAGGGCCCCTAATCCTGCTTCATGATGAACTGAACTGTGGTTTGTAGAAATATATAGGCAGCCTTAATTTGTAAGCTGTTTCCTACCCTGTTTTTCCCCAATATGTCATGGGCTAGGTAAGTGATGTTGGTCTGGTAGCAAAACAAGCAAAATCTTTTTTTATTGTGATTACTGTGATTATTATTGTACATTGGTAGCCCATATTTTTTTTTCTTAGCATTTTTAGGCTACAGTTAGATATAATAAATCTGTAGTTTTAATCATATCTTAGATTTAGATGTAGATTTTCATAATGGTCAAGAACACTAATCTAGCCTGGAGTCATTTAAAAAATATGTTGTGTTGTCACTATTACTGTCCATTAAGCAACACTAGCCTTTATTCTGACATCAGACTAGACAGAATAAAAGGCAGCGTGAACTGACGTTATGTGAACCCCACCCTTTCTTTTCTCTGCCAGGAATATTTATTTCATGTTTATATTTTACTTTAAATGTCAGGTATCTGATATGTAGGGAATAAATCTCAATAGGCCATGTAGGAAGACACTCAACAATGGGGTATTGAGATGCAGCCTGACACGACATATTAGTAGCCCTAAAGTAGATTATTTTACAAATAAAAACACAATCCATAGTGCATTATTAATTAAAGAATGACACGTACGTTTTATTTGTTTACTTAGTGCCTTTTTGTAGTTACATTGATCTTGTGAAATGTCCACGAAACACAGTTCCTATCACCTTTTATGCTGCAGACATTCCCCACCAGCCTCTATTTTACTCGTCTCTCAAAATTATTAAGAGAAAAGAAGCTTGTCATGTTACTGAAAAAACAAAAACCACAAATCCCTCCATCCTGAAGGCTCACTACTTGAGGCAGGAACTCTCCCCCAACCTGGAGGGGGCAAGCCACCTTTTTCCGGTCGAGAAACATAGCCTCGGACTTGAAGGTGCTGATTTTCATCCCAGCTGTTACACACTTGGCTGCGAACCGCCCTAGTGCATGCTGAAGGTCCCGGCCTGAAGAAGCCAGCAAGACAACAAGCAGAGATGAAATCCAGTGGCTCCCAAACTGGATCCCCTCCAGCCCCCCTCTAGGCTGCGCCTAGAAATTCTGTCCATAAATATTATGAACAGAACCGGAGACAAAGGGCAGCCCTGCCGGAGTCCAACATGCACCGGGAACAAGTCCGACTTACTGGTCGTACAGGGACTGTGCTGCCCTCAACAGAGGGCCTCCAACCCCATACTCCTGAAGCACCTCCCACAGAATATCACGAGGGACATGGTCGAATGCTTTCTCCAAGTCCACAAAACGCATGTGGACTGGTTGGGCAAACTCTCATGTACCCTCAAGTACCCTTGGTCCAGTGTTCCACGGCCAGGACAAAACCCGCATTGTTCCTCCTGAATCTGAGGTTCGACTATCGGCCGAATTCTCGTCTCCAGTACCCTGGCATAGACTTTCCCAGGGAGGCTGAGGAGTGTGATCCCCCGATAGTTGGAACACCTCTGGTCTCCCTTCTTAAAGAGCGGGACCACCACCCCTGTCTGCCAGTCCAGAGGCACTGTCCCCAACTGCCACACGATGCTGCAGAGCTGTCAGCCTCTGCCTCTGCGGAGGGCGTGACAGTGGGATTGAGGAGATCCTCGAAGTATTCCTTCCACCGTCCCCAGTCGAGGTCAACAGCTCCCCACCTCCACTGTAAGCAGTATTGGTAGAGCACTGCTTCCCCCTTCTGAGGCGCTGGACAGTTTGCCAGAATTTCTTCAAGGCCGACCGGTAGTCCTCCTCCATGGCCTCCCCAAACTCCTCCCAGGCCCGAGTTTTTGCCTCCTCAACCGCCCGAGCCGCAGCATGCTTGGCCCGCCGGTACCTGTCAGCTTCCTCAGGAGTCCTATGAGCTAACCAGGCCCAATAAGACTCTTTCTTCAGCTTGACAGCATCCCTTACTTCCAGTGTCCACCACTGGGTTCGGGGATTGCCGCCACGACAGGCACCGGAGACCTTATGGCCACAGCTCCGAATGGCTGCATCAACAATTGAGGTGGAGAACATGGTCCTTTCGGACTCAATGTCTCCAGCCTCCCTCAGGAGCTGGTCGAAGTTCTCCTGGAGGTGGGAGTTGACAATAGGTTCTGCCAGACGTTCCCAGCAGACTCTCACAGTACGTTTGGGTCTGCCCAGTCTGTCCAGTTCATCCTCTGCCAGCGGATCCAGCTAACCACCAGGTGGTGATCAGTTGACAGCTCAGCCCCTCTCTTCACCCGAGTGCCCAAGACATATGGCCGAAGGTCAGATGACGCGACTAGAAAATCGATCATTGAGCACCGGCCTAGGGTGTCCTGGTGCCACGTGCACTGATGGACAACCTTATGCTTGAACATGGTGTTTGTTATGGACAAACTGTGACTAGAACAGAAGTCCAATAACGCAACACCACTCTGGTTCAGATTGAGGAGGCCATTCCTCCCAATCACGTCCATCCAGGTAACACTTTCGTTGCCCACTTGAGCGTTGAAGTCCCCCAGCAGGACGATGGAGTCCCCATTTGGAGCACTTTCTAGTACCCCCCCCTCCCAGGGCCTCCAAGAAGGCCGGGTACTCTACCCTGCTGTTTGGCCCATAGGCCGAAACAACAGTGAGAGACCTATACCTGACCCGAAGGCAGGGGGAAATAACCCTCTCGCTCAGTGGGGAGAACTCCAACACATAACGGCTGAGCTGGGGAGCTATAAGCAAGCCCACACGAGCTCGCCGCCTCTCACCGCGGGCAGCTCCAGATTAGAAGAGGGTCCAGCCTCTTTCAAGGATTTGGGATCCAGAGCCTGGACTGTGTGTGGAGGTGAGCTCAACTATCTCTAGTATACTGCTCAACCTCCCTCACCAGCTCAGTCTCTTCCCCCCCAGCAAGGTGAAATTCCATGTCCCCATAGCCAGGGTTGTTGTCCAGGGATTGGGTCGACGGGGCCCCCGCCCACAACTGCTACCCAAATCCCATAGCACCGGCCCCTTCTTAACATTCCTGCGGGTGGTGGGCCTACAGGAAGGTCGGCCCAAGTCGCTCCTTCGGGCTGTGCCTGGCTGGGTCCCGTGGGCAGAGACCCGGACACCAGGCGCTCGCCTGCAAGCCCCAACCCTAGGCCTGACTCCAGAGTGGGGTCCCGATGACGCCAATCCGGGCGGCGTGAACGTCCTTGTTTTTTCTCTTATCATAAGGGGTCTTTTGAAACGCTCTTAGTTTTAGTCTTTTTGTTATTTAAAAAAAAAAAGTTTTTGTCTTTCATTCATCTGATTATAGTTGGAGTTTAATTAAAGGCATCGATTTGCCATTTTAAATTAGAGTAATGTGGCACATTGCAACTGAAGAGTAAGGCTACTTTCCAACCAAAACATACATTAAAAAGTTCAAATACATCACCCACAGTTCATAGACGTTTCATCACATTTATTTCAAAAGTGCCTACATCATCTAAAATGAGTCTGAACAGTGTTGTTTATCATACTAAATACGGCTCAGTGCTGTAATGTAAAACACAAACAATCAGCTGTCCACTGTTTATGACGTTGCAGGACACTTCATATAGAGCCATTTTGTGACTGAGTTCCCTGTGAAGTGCCCTTGGGATTCTGTACCATGTGCAGTGTGTAGAGAACATGGATACAGATTAGGGACCCTTGCGATTGGAATGCAGCCTAAAACGAGTAATGTGACGGTCAATTTGGGAATGTTTGTGTTCACTCTGGCGCCGGTGAATTGCGTAGTTTGAGTAATTTATAATCTGCGTTAAAATTTGTAGTGGCATTAATTTTTTTTAATCGTGATTAAGTCTTTAACGTGTTAACGCGTTCGTTAATGCATTCCTTTGACAGCACTAATAATAATTTATAAAATATGCCATGACCTTCTGTTACTGCACACTGTTACTGTTAAATTGTAGCTTCACAGAGAAATGTTGAC
>JAOVVH010000052.1:13030796-13042191 GCA_028566435.1 Scorpiodoras heckelii
ATTGGCGCCCTGTCTAGGGTTGATCCTGCCTTGCGCCCTATGCCGCCGGCTAGGAACCGGCTCTCCCGTGACCCTGGGGACAGGAATAAGCGGTTAAGATAATGAATGAATGAATGACTGAATGAATTCTTGTACAGTTAGGCACAAAGTGATTAGTCATGTCAGGCACTGATGTCTGGCAAGGAGGCCTGGCACGGAGTCTGGGATTCAGTTCATCCCAAAGGTGTTCAGTGGGGTTGAGTTCGGGGGTCTGTGGAGGATGCTTGACTTCTTCTAGCCCAACCTGGGTAAATCATGCCTTTATGAATCTTAATTTGTGCATGGGGCATTTTCATGCTGGAACATGTTTAGGGCTCTTAGTTCCAGTGAAGGAAATTCATTAAAGACAGTATAGATAATGTTGTGCTTT
This sequence comes from Scorpiodoras heckelii, assembly GCA_028566435.1. Classification (NCBI taxonomy): domain Eukaryota; kingdom Metazoa; phylum Chordata; class Actinopteri; order Siluriformes; family Doradidae; genus Scorpiodoras; species Scorpiodoras heckelii. The sequence continues at coordinate 13,031,206 of JAOVVH010000052.1, forward strand.
GTATTACCAGTTTGAGGAAGAACCACTTATATGTGTGAAGGTCAAATGTTCACAGACGTTTGACTATATGCTTTATACAGTGCAACACAGCTTGATGAGAACAGTGCACTGAATTTCCTTCTATTTGCTATGACAATTAAGGAATTTGTATTTGTAAGAAATAGAGAAAGTGAAAAGAGTTAACTATAAAACAAACACAGAAAGGTTAATGAACTTTACCTGTAGCAGTGCAATCCCTATAAATATCCCTGCTACTACAGTCAGGTTGTCCTGTAACCACTTCTCAAACTGCGGCACACAGCCCTTCACATTTATGTAGGCCTTTTGCTCGTCATCCTACAGAAACAAATAACACAACAATCTTAAGGCAGATTACATTTATTACACACTACTGCTCAGAACCGACAACTCTCTTTTATTATATTCGTAGTATGATTTTTTTTTTTAAATGCAGTGGAGTGTTCATTTATTTTATTTGGTTTTTAGGCCATATAATGAATCTGTGTTATGATTCATGACCTGCAGAGGGCTCCTTGTGCTCACGGTGTAATATCTGATTATTCACTTACAATATATCTACAACACACTTTCAGTTTTGGCAGATTTTTTCTAGCTGATAAACAATAAACAGATCAGAAGCAAAAAGGCGCCTTTAACAGGGGCATTTCCAAATTTATTTTTAAAAAATGTAATGTTTGAACACAGTACCCTTACATTAGATGAATATGAGCATGAGAACGATCGTTTAAATCAGGATGTGATGCTATAGTAGAAATGTTTTCTATTGTGTTGTATAATGTTAAATCAATGTGGTATTGACTGAAAAAGAAAAGAATAGGTCAACGTACTGATTTAGCCCGGACGTCATATCCGCATTGTGTGTTGATGACATCCTCCTAAAGAACAGGAAGTACAGTGTGATTAATAGTTCCTCTAATAACAGTAGCAGTCATTCTTAAAAATAGACAAAGAAAGCAGTACTCTGGTATATGTGCACCGGTTAAGATGGTTATAAACGCTGCTGCTAATAACAAATGTGTTTTGGACACACAGCACTTTCTTTTATTTTCTGTATTTACTGAAATGAACTGCAGATTAAGCAAATCCTAGATTTATTTTCCTGTTATGTTCCTATTTAACTAGAAATAACACTGTAAATGCTACACAGCTTTTCTACTGCTAGGCCTGACTGCTGCAGTGATTTAATTACACACAGGAAGGAAAAACCATTCAGCCAAAATGTTTAATGCCTTCAGATGGTGAGTTACAGCTTATTAAATAATAAAAAGTTGATAGCTCATGACAAATTATAATTAATGCTCTTTATCCTAAGTAGCGTCCTCTGACTCACTTGTTGTTTGAGGTGTTTTTTTAATTATTTATTGTAATCTGAAACTGCAAACCATCAGATTCTCCAGATCATCCCCTTCACATTCACCATCACAGGAGCTGCACTAAGAGATTCAAGTCCACCACTCAGAGGTTTGTGAAGGGAAAAACAGTCCAAGACATATCTCTGGTGTACCTCAAGGATCTATGTTTAGCCTTCTCCTTATTTCACCAGCAATCACCTCTTCGGGAAAGGCCATGCAGACACTCAGGTTATCACTGCTATGCTGAAGATAATCTGTCCTCCCCCAGAGGAGACCTCAGACTAACCTCAGCCTTTCAGTTTGCTTTATTGACATTTCAGCCTAGATGAACGATCAACTTAACCTTTTGAAGGCAACTGAAAATAATTTTGGTGATCTTACAGGTTTGGCCTGTAGAATATCAGTAAGATCAGACTATCTGCTGGAATACGTAAAAACGCGACATTCAGGCTTCTCGTTATCTCATAAATTGACTAGTTGAATTCTCTGCTGCCAGCTTGTACTTTTGATACACTGCAATGGACTCCTGAGTGGCACAACAGGAAAGAATTCATCCTAATTCATCCAATTACGGCTTCCGAGAGATCATGAGTTTGATTCCAGATGATGCCACATCCATCCACAGCTGGGAGTCTAAGAGACAGAAAATGCTTCTGGCTCTCCAGGTGGGAAGGATGGCATTACTTTCTCTCCTGTCAACCTGTTAAAAGTGATGCAGCATGAGCAGCAGTACTCTGCTCAGGAAGCACACGCTAATCTCTCAGGAAGCACACGCTAGTCTTCCCACTGCCTTTTTGCTAGCTGCCATGTGATGTCAGGAGCTAACTATAAACAACTGCATTAGCTCAACGAGACCGTACTGTAAAAGGTCAGAGTTGTTATAAACATGTAAAAATGATTATGTTCTCACAACAAAATTATTATAAAAAGCAAATACAACTAGTTAAATCTTTTCTATCTCTTACAGCCGGATCCTTGGTGCAGCAGGAGAAGGGAACGCCACACTTCTCTCGGCTGGGGTTGGTGTCTGTGCAGTTGAAGTAGATGTTGAGATTCCAGTCATCGGCTCCGAATGCCCCACAACACTCCCACTGCACTCATGAGATCATAACATGTTAGAAAGACAGGCCCTGAGAATCGCTCTTAAAATAACCTCAGTAGACTAGTTAAGGCTGAAAGAATTCACAGTTAAAAGCTGGGAGTAAAATGTGTTACGAAGCTTTACAGAGGAGTTCTTAGGGAGGAGTAGGAGTTCCTCTTAAGCATGAAGTATACCAGTAGCTTTGGCAAAAATGAACTAAGCAGGTAGATGACAATAACAGAAGAATGATCAGCAAGAATGAAAGGAAAAAAGCTAAAGAATCATGCCAGCAAAGAAACTATTTTCCCCCATTGTAAATCAAATGGATCCACTGTCATACACTGTCTCTAGTATTCTGTTATAAATATCTAAAGCATGTCACCTAAATCATTGTTAGATTATGCTAATACAGAGTGCTTAGTCATCTTTGTGATGGTCAGACTCTGCTAAACTCCTAAAGTGAACTAGATTCCCGGGAGCAGCTGATCTGGCAATTGCAGTTATACTTTAGTTGTAGGACTGCAGCTAGTCTACCAAGAAATATCTGTCAAAGTTTAATTCTGTCAAACAGACAATCTTCAGCACGGTGATCCTGTCAGATAAAGAAAAGTACAGGTACTACAGCAAATAAATAAGAATTGCATTGTGGGCATTCTGCCTATCAGAGTCAGCATATTGAGCAGACTGCTATGGTAACTGGCTCTACACACACTGCCTTTAAGAAAGAAGATGCAATTCAATATAATTGCATCTTTTCTTTAAAATCTTCTATGTCATTTACTCTCTCATCAAGTGACATTCTCTTTTGCTTCTTCTGTTTCACAATTTTTTTCTTTTTCTTGTCTTTGTTTCTAATTAAATTTTACTGCTCACTTACATATTCCTGAGTGAAGTCGATAAGATTTTGTAAGTCAATATCATCTCTATAGGCTCTGATGTTGTTGTTAATGAAGAAGTTGAGCTGGTCTTTGATCCAGTCCTTAAAGACAAAGGCAAGAACCCCAGCTGTCAGTTCCAGGAAGAATATAATCCCCAGGAACACAGAAAACTAGAGTGGGCCAAGAAGCAAGAACACAAGATATCATTATTAGTTTGAGCAAAGAATTGCTTAAACTTGTTAAAAAAAAATTATTTTGTGACAACAGACAAAAGGTTATGATGTGATATACAAGGCTGCAGCACAAGATAACTAGGAATAGGAAAATGTACAGAATTACTGGCACTCTTTATAAAACATACACTGCTTAGGTACAATTAACTGTATTTCAATATAATATATAATATAATATAATGCCTCATGAATTTATTTTTAATAATTGTATCATGTTAAAAAGTTAAAGACCCTTTAATGGAGTGACCTAGGATGCTCTTTAATTCAGGACATTTCAATCATCTTTATATTCTTTAGTCTGTGCGTGGGAACTGCGCTCTTTCTCACAAGACTCTGAATTAGTGTTCAGAGCTGCTGGAGACTGAGATGTCCTTTGCAATGTGTTTCCATAACCATTTCTTTGTTGGTTCGGGTGTATGCTTGGAGTTGTTATCTTATTGATGGTACTACTTATGGCCAAGTCTTAATCTTCTGGCAGACGCAACTAAATTCTGGGCTGAATTTTTTTTTTTTAATTCCCAAAAAAGGCACAGGGAGACGAAGATCCACCTCCACGTTTTCAAGTAAGTAGCAGCTGTTAATTTTTTTTTATATCCATTGTATTGAAACCTCTAGTTAGCCCATTGTGGTGGAAGACAAATTTTAGACTGCAGAAACAGAAAATAGTTAAAGACAACAAATGAGGTTCTAGAGACAGACATTAATACAATAAAAACCTTAGGGGTGCCAATAATTCTGGAGTTATGAATAGTGAGTTTTCACTGTGACTGTTTAAAAAGGATACTATAGAGATGAAAACATGGACTCACAAATTTGAGGAGGACGGTGTTCTCTCTCAGAGCTCCAATGCAACCAGCAAAACCCAGGATAAACATCACACCACCCACCACCAGAAACAGCCAGACAGGGTCAAAGCCACCCAGATCAGTGATGGAGGAGATGTTTGAGAGCACACCCTGACAGACAGAGACAGAGTTAAGCCCTATTCAGATCTGATATTAAGATTTGATCAGAAGTGCACAGCTGTGAAAGTTCACAAACAACAGCAGTTCAAAACAAGCACATAATATATAAATATTTGTGCACTTTACTGACACTTTTGCACACTTTTCACGACCGATTAGTCAATACAATTGTATTTCTCATACAGTTAAGGGAAGGCCACACAGCATTCTGTGAAATTGTTGCTCTACTAATCACACTTCATGCACTTTTAACACCATCACCACTCGGGAATATCTCTGAACCAAAAAAGAGGAAAGAAATAAGAAAGCAAAACTTGCAGCCCCATATTAAATACTGCGTAGGGGGGAGTGTAAGAGTGTAGAGGCCTGTGCTCTGAGTGTTCAGGGAATTAAAAAATGTGACTTGACAGCTTCATAGTTTAACGTTTTCTTTAACCGTAACATCTGGCTGCTGAACATTTACTGCCAAACTCTACACCCTTTCCAATCTCTTTATCTATATTTTAAAGTCCAACATCAAGACCAACACTGCAACATGCAATGTTATATAGCATTTCATAACGAAGATGCACTGAAATGTGCCAAACATCTCTGCACATCTGTACCTAGTGTTGTCCACTTGAGACACATGTTAATACTAAGTGTAACCAGAGGAAAGAGTGGGAGGCCAACTGAGATAGAATAAAATAGTGTTCTGTATGTTATTATTTGTGCATAAAAAAACTTTCGTAGTTTATTGGCTTTGATTCAGTCTTTGGTGGTTTCAAAAACACAAGCATCTCTGCGGAGAGCAGGCCAACCCAGAATAACCTTCAGAGTCTCCCATGCTTATCTTTACAGTCTCATCCTCCCTAGGCTACACTATGTACTGATCAGTAAAAATGTAAGGCAATGCATTTGAAAGTGGGACAGAAAGCAGACAAGGTAACTTGGGACAATTAAATTACCCAAATACAATATTTCCCTATCAGAAAGACTGAAATATAAACCACTTTAAGACTGTGTACATTTCGCTACAGTTCTACTCTACACACTTTGGTTAATATCTGTCTCTTTTAGGTATACAGCACCTGAAAATGAGGTATTCCATCCTACCCACCTTGGGTTAGCAAACAAAGGTAGAGTGCCGCAGCTGTGTAAAGATTCTCATTTCAAACACAGAAGTGTCAAATGAACATTTACATTAAGAATTAGCTGTAAAAATAAATTAGTAAAATAGAACATCAATAAGAATACACCTTATTACACAATCATCCTTAATGCAGTAGATGTGTGTGTGCATGTGCGTGTGTTGCTTTTATTAAAAAAAGGCCAATCATGCTAATCAATCCTAATTCCCACCCACTAGCTAGACAAAAAAGTAGCACATCAGCTACACCATTAAAATTGTTCCTCAAACCTAAAATAACCCTTAACCCTATTTAAGGGTTCACAGCTCCTTAAACCCATTCTCCTTGGATTCCTCAGAAAGGAAAACCCCTCTGTTGTGGGGTTCTACACAATACCTAAAGTGTTTCCAGAGAGACAAATAAGAAACAGGAAACAAACAAGTTATCCAGAGGGAAACCTTTGCCTAAACACATACAATGCCACAGGGCTGCTGAACACTGAACCCTATCCATACACATGAGCTGACAAGAGAGAGGAAGGCTATTCTTCCCATACTGAGAAGCATGGCCATTTACAGCAAGCTCTCTCAGTTCCCTCACTATGGAAGACTGCAGCATTACTGGGATTTGAACTTGTGATCTCTAATAATGGATGCTTATTCAGTTTCCATGCAGCACCTGAAATGTAGACTGTAATTTCACTGTTTAATGACTTCGTTCCATCTCATTAGCTCTCAATACTACTTTCATCTTGGGAAAGTGAAGATTTTTTTCCCGCATATTTGATTTAACATAACTCCAGCAATTGTGTTTTTGACACTTTCTCACCTTCTCATTCCATGCCCATAGTCCAATCCCCAGGAAGGCCACCCCCAGTAACTAAAAAACAGGAGAAAGATTCAGTAATTCTTCACTTTGCTCCAATATTCACTGTTCACTCAGGAGTTCATCTGGATAAATTAAATATAAATAAAACACTCATTGTCCATTTTCTCAGTTTTCACAGATCGGTGCATAGTTATAACCTAACATAATCAAAGAACAAATTTTGCCTCTTATTCCACCTAAAAAAATCCAAGGAATGCAACAGAAATAGGTAATGAGATCAGGGGTCAGTGAATGTGAAAATGTACTGAATTTACGATCATTTGCAAAGTTCACTGTGGTAACAGTCAGGCCTTTAATGAGGGGAGTCACTGCAAGACATCTGAGCACATTTACAGGGTATAAGCTCACTGGACAAACTTCTAATCCCTAGGTGCATTTGGAGTCAATATAAATCATTATCATCATATTTTTTTTTACAACAGAACAGTGATAGAAAAATTACCTCTGTTAATGAATGTAAAAAGGCCTTTAGGGATCATTTTAACTTTACAGAGATTATTTTGCCCTGAGAGGAACAATGTAAAACTGTCAAAATGTACCATGATTTGGATATATATGAAACACATATACATGTATTCACACATAAACACATGCATAGCTGCCATTAGAAGGACTCAGGCATAGGCAGGAATTTTGCATTGTTCATGTATTTGATGATCTAATAAAAGTTACAACAGTTTAACATTTAAAGACAAGAGTATATCACTTCTAAGTAATCAACAAAATATGAGGGTTGGTGATAGTGTTGGTGAACTGCTGGTGTTATCAGTGATTCAATCAGGTAACTCCTTTCAGTGTCTAGCACCGGGTGAACCGAAATGGAGCTTTAAAAACAAATTAACAGAAAGTTATAAATTGTGCCAAGCTTTCCAGAAAGCTCCAGTAACCCTAATCTTGTGGGCAAAATTGTATTATTCAAAGTGAGAGATTGGGTCAGACTGACAGCAATGTTTACAATGATCAGATATATTATTGAGTCTGAAAAAGGTTCCACAGAAATTCTGCAATTTGAGTTCAGTAACAGTCCCCATGATGTGACATGCACACTAGTATATGTACAAAAGTAATAGGACACATGGCCATCACACCAGTATACGCTCATTCCAAAACCAATAGGGATTCACAGGGATTCGCTAGAACAGCCTTCACTCCTCTGGGAAGGCTTTCCACTAGATTTTGGAGTGTGGGTGTTCGGATTTGTGCTTATTCAGCCACCAAAATGTTAGTGAGGTCAGATACTAATGTCAAGTGAGGAGGCCTGGTATGGAATTGGTGTTACAGTTCATTCTAAAAGTGTTCAGTGGGAGTTGAGGTTGTGCAGGCCACTGGAGTTCTTCCACATTCACCAACATCAACATACCATGTGTGTATGGTCCTCGATTTGTGTACAGGGGCATAATTTCATGATAAATCTTAATACAACAGCATACAAAGCCATTCTATGCATTTGTGTGATTTTCAAGTGTGCACAATCATTTGGCCATAAAGCATAGTTCACACCGTATAACATGGGATCAGGAAAGCTTCTGATACTCCCCTGCTAACAACGTTTGCTTCCCAGAACATCCCAGGATTGTTACTTTTTGGTTACAGAATAGAAATGATTAGAGTTGATTAAAAGTTTTGGTTTAAGGAACGCTCTCCTAACTTTTGTAATGTGGGAACCTTTGTAGAATGTTCCCACTTGGTTGTGTTTGGTGGTAAAGTTCTCTTACCATTGCAATACAAGAAACCTTTGAAAAATCTTCAGTTCTCTAAAGTTTATAGGAACATGCCTATAAATGTAGTGTTTTTAGTTCCTAAAATGTAAAATGAGAGTGGTGTGCAACATAATGCTGTGCAATGAACAGGAAATACATATAAAAATTAGTGCTCTCACGTGATACATTTTTAAAAATCGCATTAATCATGCGAATTTTTTTTTTTAAATCGCATTAATTGTGCGAGAATTTTTTTTTAATTGTGCATTAATCGTGGTTTTAACGCACATTTTAATTTGCATTGTACATGCAGCAAGGCATCGTAGAGCCATTGAAAATAAAAAAGAAGCAACTGCTGAATGTTGCCTCATTATTCTCTTGACTTTATTTGATTTCAGTGAAATATTAACAATGATTTATGTCTTTTTATTATTTTAAACAAAAAAATTGTTTTTGTCTTTCATTCATCTGATATACTGATTATAGATGAAGTTTAATTAAAGGCATCGATTTGCCAATTTAAATTACAATAAAGCAGCACGTTGCAACTGAAGAGTAAAGTTATGTTCCAACCACAACTATGACATACATTAAAAAGTTAAAATACATCACCCACAGTTCATAGACATTTCATCACATTTATTTCAAACGTGCCTACAGCATACAAAATGAGTCTGAACAGTGTTATTTATCATGGTAAATACAGCTGAGTGCTGTGTTGTAGAACACAACCAATGTAATCAAGGAGGCTGTCCGCTGTTGATGACGTTGCAGGGCGTTTCAAATACAGCTGTTTTAGTAACCGAGTTCCCTATGAAGAGCCCTTGGGATTCTGTACCCTGCGTAGTATGTAGGGAGCAGGGATACAGCTTAGGGACACTTGTGATCGGAATGCAGCCTAAAACAAGTAACGTAACGGTGAAAACGCTGGTTTGTGTAATCTGATAATTTGTAATCTGCGTTAAAATTTTTAGTGGCGTTAATGTTTTTAATCGCGATTAATTCTTTAACGCATTAGCACATTCATTAACATGTTAATTTGACAACGCTAATAAAAATCTATATAACGTTTTGAATGACCAGTGCAAAGTCCTATGTGTGATGTGTATATGTGAGGTAGTCCTATTTAGTGTACTGGTTGAGAGATGGAAATGGCCTGCAAGGTAGTTGAACGTTCTGCATTTGCTAGGTAGCTAGTATGAACAGAAACCAAACAATAACCAGGCTTTAAACAAAGTTTGCCTTCTTCTCTTTTATAATAAATATATATGCAGGGTCTTTAAAAGCAAACATATACTTTTCCTTTATTAATAATAACTCACTGTACATACACCTGGGCTGATACTGAGAACAGTGATGATTTTACACTACAGTGCACTCACTACAGTGGGCCAGTGTGTTTAATGTTGTTAGTAATCTGATGCTGTTAATAAGGCAAGGCCTGCAGTCAGCATGGTGTCAGTTTTGATTCAAGCATTAGCAATTCTGACATGCATATAGGAAGTAGGAGTTAACCACATGTGCCTCTTGGACCAGCTATATTATGCACATTTGATTACTAAAAAAAACTTAAATGCATTTGTCTGTTCAACTTTAGTGGATGCAATTTGAAGGTCGGCTCCTGTACTGGATTTAGGGATTTAATTAGCTTTATATAGTTAATTGAAATGTTGTCCAGTAGCTTATTTGTTCAGGAAAATGTTATATGCTTTTGCAAATACAACATAACATGAACATTTATTATTATTACTAATATGTATGTATGTATGTATGTTATATATATAATATTAGGTTATTATAGTGACACTTGTACTGCAATACTATATGTAACTGAAGGTGGACAAGGGAGCCTTTGAGTGGAAAACAGGAAGTGTTCAGCATTTCTCAGAATGCCGGATGTTTGGGTACTTGGATCTCCTTTTTCTCCAGAGAGAGAGAGAGAAAGAGAGAGAGAGAGATTGAATGAGAGATAAAGTCTATAATGCATTCAGAGAAGGAGTCATTAAATTTCTATTCAGATTTCCAAGTTGTATATGATCAGAGATCTGCTTTTTTAAACAGCGTGTGCAGGATTTTGGGGGAGACAGACCCTTTTGCTTGCTGATGTCTTTTGTTAGTTAATCAAAAGTTCAAAATCCAAATATCCACTCCTCTTTCCTGTCATAATGGTCATTTTGTCATTGCCTGTGCTTCAGGATTCACAGAACACTTGTGTGTAGCTTCAGTTTCTGGTTCTAAGAAATGAAACAAATCTGAAGTTTAGAATCGATTAACAGGACAATGAGCTCCTCACTAATATCTATTAATTTTCTGATATTTAGGAATATTAAACAAGTACAAAAATGTATCATTTAGTATTCTTTAAAATTTTTGAATTTACCATTCTCTTTTTGGAATTATAATGGGCATTATAAATCAATACTTATAAACATATGGAGTAAAAGATTAGTCTAAAAACTTTCAGCATACACCGTTTTAAATGGTGGCTAGTGGGGATCCATGATAATTGTACTAGTTGATAATTGTTCAATGCAGGGACATATCAAGTGGTGTATGGGCTCTAGGCTGAGGAAACATGGTGTGTGTGTGTGCGTGTGCGTGCGAGTGGACAATTTGTCAAAAATTTCATATGACTAGTGCTGTTACACGATTTTTTTTAATCACGTTAATCGTTATCGTATATGCAGGTCGGCATCGTAGGACCATTGAAAATGTTGTTGCCGTTTATCACTGGTCTATTTTAAGAGAAATGACTGTTG
>JAOVVH010000052.1:13053192-13074418 GCA_028566435.1 Scorpiodoras heckelii
ACTGGGGATTTCTAAAAAGTAGTGGAACGTCTAGATGAAAATTTAATTGAGTATGTACAAGAGTTAATTTTCAGCTCTATGTTGCAGGGAGTAGATGAACAGCACATGAAAACTCAGAAAAGAAATAATTGACAATGTATAACTAGACAGCAATCATCAATCTCTAAAAAAAACCAACAACATATTTTGTGGTCAGCTCCAACCAAACTGAAAAATTCAACAAAAGTTTCTTTGACTGTGGGAACCAGTTAAGACAATGTTCAAAATAGTTTACATACGGTACTTATAATTATAACAGATTGAGTTTTTGCCAAAAAGGACAACACCTTAAACATAATTATACTACTTGCTTATAAGTACAAGTATGTAGTATAATTATGTTTAAGGTGTTTTCCTTTTTGGCATCAGAAACATCTAATACAAACTATTAAGTTAAACTTCTAGTATCAGAAAGTTTTAGTTGCAGAATGTTACAAGTAGTTTGTATTGTTTTTAGAGCCATTATTGACTTGTCCTGCTCTACTCAGAGCTTTTCAGTGATTCCAGCCTCTTCTTTGGCATCTTTACTCCCCCTGGTCTTCTTTACTACTCTATACTCCAGTTTCAGTCTCTGCTGTCAGGGACACATGATCAATGACTTATTTATCCTCCTATAGAGGGGTCTGGTGGCAGAAACGTCATCTTTTAGCAGGATGGCTGACATGCTTAGGTTTTAAGAAAAGGGTTTACACTTGATTAAAGGAAATTAGAGGTCTAATAGCTATTCTTTTGTGAGGTCAATCACTTTTACCTTATGGAGGTGATAAAAGAGTACTGATTTTCTGATAATAATAACCTCCCAAATACTTCTAACAACTATTTTTCCAGTGGGGAAGCATATTTTAAGTGAAAGTTTATAACAAATTAGTAATTCTTACTATATATGGGTGACATTTGTAATCCATTTTGTCCTGTGTTGCTGTGACTATATTTTCCCCAAGCACTTTTTAATGAATTTTATATGAACTAGTCAAGAAAAGGTTACTACTAACCCTCAGAATTTAGTATAATGCAGTCAGTGAAACAGACTCAATCAACAGATTCAAACATTTAGTACTTAAACTTAGGGAAATAGTTATGCCTCCATTAAACAGACTGTGACCTTGCCAGTTTTTCAGAGTGAGGAAGGTGAACCTGGATCTACTTATTTCTTAAAACATTGTCATGTGCCAACAAGCCCCAGGGAGTGAAAGATGCAGATAATAGTTTGTATGTACATACAGACACCTTTCCTGTAAGTAGGGAGTGCTGGGATAGAGACATTGTATGGCATGGGGGTGGGTTTGTGGAGGGGGGTTGTCCTTTCTGAAAGCAGTCGGTGTTATTTTGGATCCAGCTTTGTTTATTGAATTCAGAGTTTCACTATGGGATATGCAATTTTTAAATAAGTGATTATCAGTGATTATTTTGTGATCTTCTGTCATTTTCTTTAAGCACATTAGGAAAAGTGACTTTTTCTGCACTCATGTGAATGGCTATGTAGATGATCTTAGCTTTTTACTCTTTTGTTATAGCATTTCGCTCTTTCTCATTAATCATACACCCCACAAAACCCTCAGAGTAGAATGTTATTCTTCTTGATTAGATTTAGTTGAGCTATTATCCGGTAGTGATTTTTAAGTCAAAGGTCACATGGCACAGGAAACTGGTGTCAGCAATGTGTCTAGACTTATCAGCTGTTGGTTTCAATTACTTACTTCATATGCAACCAAATGTTTTATAAAATGTTTTTTTATAAAGAAAGTGTTAATCATATTTGCCTTCATTCCAACAATATAAACATCTCTCATAGCCTGAGTGGAACTCATTCAGCTAAAAGTACAGACAAAGCTCAAATTCACACTTGTTCCCATAGCAGTAACTTATATTAAAGTTAGTTTTAAAAATGCATGTACACTTTTTTTCCTGCATTCCTGTTCAGTTATGATGAAAGATCCAAAACTCTTCCTTCAGTCTTTAATTAACTAATGGTGCAGGCTTTGTCACGTCCTGTAATCCTGAAGGCATTCACTATTCTCTTCTCTTTGATCTTACCTAGTCTGTGTTTGTGTCTCTATTCTGCTTGCTTCTACATTTCTTCTTTTGTTAGAGATTCTGTACTTCCATGCACTCCTCCCTCTGGACTCTGTGGAGTGGGACACCATCTCTGATTCCCTCCCTTGTGCTCACCCACACAGGGACTGCCTCCCTCTTCCCTCCCTCTGTCTCTGTGCAAGCTGCTTGAGGCGCTTTGCTCAATTAGACAGTTGCTGCGCAAGGTAGAGGAGTGCTCTGGGGCAGTGGAGTCTTCATGGAGATTTGCTGCTTGTGCTTTAGGTAAGAACACAACTGTTTGCTCTTGTGTCGGTGTCTTAGAAAGATACATACAGGCTTGATGACGGAAATGAATTCAATTGAGGGTGACTGATTTAGGAAATCCACACATCCACTGACAGCTGCCAAGAAGAGATTTGTTAGTAAAATAATGAGATAATAAAGCAGAAAGCTCATAACAGAATAATAGAAAATGCTCTTATACTATTTGCATTTTTGGCGTTTAACATTGCATTTAAATAGTCTTCGGGCAATTCGTTTCCCCTGACAAAAGGGCTTTAATGAGACTTGGTCTGAATATTTCTTTCTTGTTGTAACTTTCATATTGACACATTTTCAGAGAATTCTTTGGTACTTATTTGTTGATTGGTAATGACTCCAGTCTTTAACTAGTCTACTTCAGTGTCTTGACCAAATTTGGGGCATAGGGACATTATTCAGCAAAAGATTATTTTCACAGGGTCAGAGTCAAGTGTAAACCTATGTAGTGTTCTTAAGACAAGTGCACAACCTCCACTAGCACTAGCATTTTTGCCCAGGAGTCCTTAACATTTCTGCACAGTGGACAAGGCTATCCTAGTATTCTGCAAAAATGGAGGCTAAGGCTATTCAGAAAGAGGAGAAACAGCTTTTTTTGCTTCCCCCTTGCACCCCTTTGTGCTTTACTCATCTTTGCTTTGGAAACAGTTGGCAATCTGGGACCCTGTCATTAGTGAGATGAGAAGCAGGGCTCAGCACTGTGAACAGGCTTCCGATTTTGCAGGCTCCAGCCGTTGTCTCCACTTGTTCCCAGCTGTGGACAGAGCCTGCTTGTCAAGGGAGGAACACCACATGTTTTTACTCTCTATGACCCAAAATTGTGTCCACTGGAACTTATATGTTAGTTTGTTGTACTGTAATGTCAATTATAGCCAAGAGCTTTACACTGCCAGAGATATTGTGTGTATTTTGTATTCTTTGTTGAAAGTAGGGTTTCATGATGCTCAAACCTTTGCTCACAACATATTGTACATAGAGTCTAAATCATAATGGCAAAACTTTTAGTCAAACAGGTTTAATCACAATAAGATTTTATAAGTAAAATGATTTAAAAAACATTCATGAACAATCATAAACACCAGTATTGTAATGGTATTGATTTATTTTCCCTTATATTTTGATGTCGGAAACTCCCTCCACATGCTTGATGGAATTTGAGGCTAAGCCGCGACAGTTCAGACAGCATGCAGTCTGCTGGCCACCCACTCTGCCTGCCTTTAGCTTCCCTTCACTCAGAACTTCTAAATCTCATTACTAATTTCACCAACATGTAAGCCCAACATGTAACTTTGTGCAAATGGGAACCTGTCACAAAAGGTCAATCGAGTCACACGTTCCATATAAGCGTAAGATAATATCATTCCACACTAAATATACTCAATTCTAATATGCTGGCTTTAATTAAGCAGAACGTATGATCCCTATTAAAAATGCTTAAATGTGACTTGTATATGTAAAATATTTACGATCTGTAGACTGTTTATTCAGCATAGTCAAGTCCAAAGGTTATCTATATAACCGTACTATCCTTGATTCAAATGTTAAGTCTGTTTCAAGCTTTTTATTAAGTCAATGATGGGTTGTTGAACTTGCTCCAAACCTTAGCATGATCACCCTGAGCAAGGTGAATGGTATAATCATAGACGGTGTCTTTACATGTTGAATCTTGCCCTGAAGAACAATGTTTGTGGTTGTGCGTCAGGTAAAGTGTTGGGAATGTAGGAGAAAGAGGCATTGTTTTTACTGGTGTACAGCACAGCTGGGTTTTGGAAGGACTTTTTTTTTTCTTTTCCTTGTTAGTATCTCATAATCTGCAAAAAAAAAAAAAAAAAAAAATCATCCTGCATTAATTAGAACCATTATTCAAGTGGCAGATACTCATCATATCCACTCATCATTTATTGTTAACACTAGAACTGGCAGTATAATTTTTATTTCATATTGATGCTGTATATATTAGGTTACATGATGAGTTTGATTACCCTCATCCCTACCTCCAACAGCACTTAGTAAGATAGGATCTGTACTTTAAGATAACAAACAGTTCATATGTAAGTAAGATACTTTTTTGGTCATTGTTCTGTAGAAAAAATAGAGCATTATCAACACGTTTTTGGTTTTGGGAATCATTGAAGTCAGTGGTCTGTGTTTTTTTTTTCAGACTTAGGGAGTGATGTTTGTTCTACAGCAAGTCCACAGATTGATTGCGGGTAAGCACAATGTTGTCAGAGAGGACTTTAAAGATGGGAAAGGTCCCACTTCTAATCTGCCCCAAGCACAGTAAGGAATTTGGCCCTTTTTGGTGAATAACCCATAGACCACATACTTAATCCTCTCTCTGTTATAGGCCTGCAGTGCTGTGTAGGCTCAACTTACATTAGCTCTCCAGAAATAGGCTTTACTGCTTATCAGGTTGGAGTTAATCTAATGTTTATTGGTGGCTTTTCTAGACTTTTGTTCTTTTTTCCCAAATCAAATCTTTTGCTCTTTCTGCACTGCAAATGAGGTTTCTGCAATAATCCTCAAACACATGGAGTGTGTGTTCCACTGAGTTATTCATTTACTTTCCGAGGTTCAGTCAAGCTTTGATTTAATTTCTCACTGTGGAGTCTGAATAATGTGATATTAACATGGAACAAGTTAAAATCAAAAACAGCATTTACTGGATTGGCACCAGTGAAAAGGAAGGACAAGGACTAAACCTGATGATCACAGTGTCTCTTCATCAGTGTCAACTACTAGAAATTTACCTCCATCCCACCTTTAGGCTCTGAAAAGATTTACAAGTCACCTTTACTTTGTCATCTCCATTAGCAGCACCTACATCCCAAAAAAAGACATTTCTATTAAAGACCCTAAACCAAGAATTCTTGTTTAAACTACATTTTTGGCATTTTATCCTTTCTCTATCTCTTATCTTAAACTAAGGTGATGATTGAGTCAAATCTTTTGGTCTCCAGGGCATGCTGTGCTTGCTTTGGGCTCCAGCCATTCTAGCTTCATGGTACTGTTTTGGTCCAGTCATGCTGCTTTCCATCAAATGTAATAAGTCTTGGCACTGAGGAAACATGCATCCCTGTCATCAGTCATCATAGTTTGAAAAGCAGCTATAAAATATCGTGTTTGCAGCTTGATCTTGTAGTCATCTGGAAAGTCAGTGGTATATTAGGATAGGAAGAAATCTAAGATCAGTGTTTAGACCACAAAGTGAAACAGTCAGAAGAATCTGAGCTATATACAGTTGAGGTAGAATGTTTACATCACAAAAACATTAAAACTTGTGCACCACATTTGTGTTTTTTCTTTTAAACGTGCATGTGCACTCATTCTGACGCAAATGAACAGTTCAAGAAATTCATCGAAACCCCAATATTGCCATGACTTTCATGTACATGGTGAGGGTATGTAAACTTCTGACCACAACTTCACGAGCCAAAGTTATAAAGCCTAGAGAACATGTTTTTGAAGAGTTCAGGAGGATAATGGTAAGGTTGATCAAGAAGTGCAGAAAATCTCATATCCATAATCTAGTCTGGATTTTGTTCTTCTCTCATATTCACACTGCTTACTATTCACTGTTTATGAAAATATTATATTACAAAAAAGAATGTTAAAATGATAATGGGATTTTTCCCTTAAGGATACTTGTTTTAGGAGAATTTAAATGTGTACCATGTGTGAATAGCCAGGTGTTAACATGTGCACTCAATAAAAAGTATGATGTCATACCAAAAGAAAGAATGGAAGTGAGTACAGCAATAGTTTGGGCTTGGGGGGGAAAGTCTGTTTCTCAGCATCAGGCATGTTTCTGTTAAGGCAAATTTAATAAACAACATATTTCAGGGTTATTAGATTTATCACAGATGTACTGTGACAAACATAATGGAGATCGAGCAATACATACTGATACATAATAAACTTATTACACACATTACGTCATGCATAATTATTCACAACCTGCTGTTGTCCTGGACAGCACTCAAGTGAGTGCTGAACATCTTGCAAATGCTACACTGTCATGTTTATTCACCACTACAACCTCTAAATCTTGAAAGTTTAGTAAGTATAACAAATATCTTGTGTTTCATTCATAGTTGTTTTTATGTCAGATTGTTTTGCATTGCATCTGCGTCTTTTTAGATGTATGTGATAGCAGCTCCACAAAATCATTTCCACATGATAGACCTTTTAACTTTTTTTTTCCAACAAAAAGTTTTAATAACAGGCAAAGCTGATAGCAATCTGTTATGTCTCCTAAGCATTTAAGTGCTTTCATGCTGGTTACTGTAGTCATGTAACTCTGAGTTTCATCACAGCTTTGCAAATATCACCTATTATATCTAGAATTATATGTCACAGAACTAACAGTTATTTATTGAAAAGTAACACAACACATCACAAGAATAATTAGTTAAGCCATATACATGCAACAGCAAAAGGGAAGCCGTTTATTATGTCTTTGAGGTTTTGGGAATTAACTGTAGTTGGAGAAATTAACTTTATTTAGATGTATTTTCTATGCTGACAGATTAGACAGCCCACTCCCTCAGGACTTCTAGTTTAGGACCTGAAGTCAAAGGTCATCTTTCAACTTGAAATCTCACCTCATTGACACTGGGCTGTATTTTCCTGTCTTTCCACAAATGTGTCAGGGAAAAGTGCCAATGAAGTATTTCTCAGAGACAGGAGGAAATGATTGTAGTGTCCATTACACTGCAACTAGAAGCCATTGGTTTATTCAGATGTATTCTTTTTTAAATCCACAATCTTTTTCCATTTTTTTTCTTTCTGTATGATGCAATTATGTATACATTGTTGCTTAAAGTTAAAACTGTTAACGTAAATACTTCTATAGTAAGCACAAACACAACAGAATATACTCTATACACAAGTATTTGTACCTTTTTTACTTACAGATCTTCCTTGATCATGTTATAATATACTGCAAATGTCTTAAGAGAAGACGGATATAAATCATCCAGTTTGAAACAAAGCGTCATAACAACCAAAAGGCATTTCGTCTGACTGAAAAATATATGAGGAACTTTGGATTTACAAACCAAGAATGGTTCTTCAAAAAAGGACTTGTATGTGGCCATTTTGGTTTCTCCTTTTGCTGGGTCTTTTGCACTTTTGCATGTGCTCTCTGGTGAAGACTAACCACGGCCTGCGGGTGAAGAGAGGCCAGGCAGCTTTCCTGCAGGAAGGAGATCTGCAATTCCACGTACCCAGAGAGAAGGATGCCTGCAAGCTGGAAGTGGTTCTGAATGAACCTATTACCCAACGTGTTGGCACACTGTCCCCTCAGGTACTATCCCTGCCTTTATCCTCTCTGTGTATATCTCAGAACATATTGATTTACGCTTGAAAAGTCTGAGCTGAATACCTCAGCCAACTAATTATTAGTTCTGCTTTAACTGAAGGGAAGTTGTCATTTTCTCTCAGTTTCACTTGGCTAAATTTATCTTTTTTTGCTCTTAACATCTGGAAGTGCCAGACTCACAGACTGTACCGGTACATGAAATAGTAACACTTTACAATACTGCTCAATAACTTACAGGAACTATGCAGGGACTAAACAGGAAGGAATGAGTGATCCTATATTAACTCCTATTAACTCTACTAATGGATACTGGAGAGTTACTCTATATGTAAATCTCCTGGAGAAGTACTACCAAACTACTAAGTACTAATCACATCAGCTCCAACTGTTAGCTGATGCAAAGTAGCCTCCTGCAGCACTTCAGTTACTACAATATAAATATTTTTTTAGCATTTATAAGTAAATAAAATGGCATGCTTATAGATGGTAGAGGTCTATACACGTCACATTTACAATTGTTGCAGGGCAGTGGTAGCTCAGTGGTTAAGACATTGGACTACTGAGCAGAAGATCGTCAGTTCAGATCCCACCACAGCCAAGGTGCCATTGTTGGGCCCCTGAGCAAGGCCCTTAACCCTCAAATGTTCAGTTTAATAAATGGGATAAATGTAAGTCACTCTGGATAAGGGTATCTGTCAATGCCATAAATGTAATTGTCTCATCCAATAAGTAAGTCTCATCAGTAAGAGCCAGTTTGCACATTGGCCTTCCAGTGAACACAAGGGTCTGTTAGAATACATTTCTTACCTTCCATCATTCAATTTTACAGGAGAGTGTCTTACTCTGTGTCTTACTCTCATTGTCTTTACAATATCTTTAAAGCCATTGCATGACTGAAGAGCCACTGTATCTTTTATAATGGGTTATTAAGGATCTGAAACAGTACTATAAAGTGAAACACATGATAACTGATTACTAATGACTAGTTATTTGGTAGTTCCTCAGGAGATAGACAGTATAAGACTCTGTAATTATTGCTTAATTCAAAGTGAACCACATGGAACCATACCAAACCACTTCATTATACCTTACTGATAAATATCTAGTATTCATTAGTATTTAACAGTAGTGATTTGGGTGTTAATGTAGTACTACTAATTTGTTCCTGATTAGTCACTGCACAAATACCTATGAGTTATTGAACAGTATTATAAAGTCTTAACCATGAAACTAAGCATGCTATCAGAAATTACATGCACACATAAATATCATTATAACCATGTCTATAAGGCATGTCTATGAAAAAGAAGCACCTGTGTCTGATATACTGTAGTATAGTTGAAATAGGGTCACTGCAAGCATAATTCACATTTCACATTTAAAAGTCTGGCCATCTATTTAGGCCTACCTTCAGCACACAAAGTGGTTTAGTGGATAAATGAGAATGTGGTGACAGATCAACACTCACTTGTAAAATGTCACTGTGTCACAGGTTTGTTGTATTGTCCTAGGCATATCTAAGGTTTCTGTTTTATGCTTTACTGGACATTAGTAAAGCAGAATTTTTGTATTAATGTTGATTTAATTAATAGTCTGTGACCAATTCTAAATGCCAGAAAAGTCATTAGGTAAAATTATATGTATTTTAGTGGTTGAATTATCAAAGGGGAAGGGAAAGAGGAGGGGAAAATCCTTATTAATTATCAGACATCTTTCACTGCATAACCAGGAAAACTGCTCTAGCTCCTCTGTTTTCTGCTATTAAGAATGCCTGCAGAGCTTGCATTTTTTTTCTTAAAGGTTGAATTTCAGATGGAACGCATGCATATATAGCAGGGTTTATTTCCAGAAATGTTGGATGACCTTAATATGATAAAAAAAGACTAAAATAAAACAATATGATGCAAACTGGAAACAAGTGGTTTACAGTCAGCTGGAAGAGGTTGAGACAGTGATTGTATTAGCATCTCATTTAATCTGGGAGATGTGTTGGTGTGTGCATGCTTTACACTTTTATAGATGTACATCTTTATAAGTTTGAGGCAAGGAATATTCAATGTGTCCATGTCAGATTTTGTCTCTTTTCTTTACACTGTGGTTAGGGCATTGCCCAGGCATTCTCTTAAACACACACTAACATCATTAAGTTTTTAATGTCTTTTAAATGGTACAAACAATTGTTTGTAATTATTCCCATAATGTAGCTGCAAGCAATTTAACCTTGCAAGTGAAGTAACCTTATTAAATGAAACATAAAAATTCTTCATGTGTGCATCTTGTTAAAAGTTGAAGAAACAATTATTTTTAATGCTTTTTGTGCCTTTTTTTCCCATGTGTCTTGCAAACACACTCTGGGAAAGTGGTGTATCACCACACAATTCCATAGTTACAGAAAGAGCTGTGGCCTTTATTGCAAATTATTATGCTGATTTAACAATTTTAGTCTTTTTGCAAAGCCCAGTAAAAGTGATTTTACGTGCATTTTTAAATGCTATTCTTTTGTCAGGTTTTTGATTGCCACTATTTGGCTGATGAGGTGAAATATACTCATAATGGCTGTCCTATTTTAAAAGAAGATACTGTCAAACTTCGACTGTACAGGTATGTGTTTATGAATAGTGTAATAATTATTGATACGTTCAGAGAAAATATCAAACCATGACAAAATTAATTCAAAATTAATAGTTTCATTGTCAGATTATAGTGTTAATTTTTGGCAATTTCCCTAAAAAAGGTAAATGATTTGTATTTTAGATTCACAGAGACAGAGACATATAGTGAACTGCTCTCACTCCATATCAAGATCATGGAACCTGACTGTAACGTTATAAAGTTGGGACCACAAACATTGCAAGTTCCAGAGTTCTATGGCCTTTCCAATATGCTTGATGGTAATGTGATGTCCTTCCACTATGAGCATCGACCCAACATAGAGTGTACTGTTAGGGTGACAACACCAGACTCTGGTCTACCTGGACATGGTCAGCTGGTCACTGGTGAACCTGACAAGCTAGAAGGGCCAAGAGGAGATGAACCAGACAGCTTTGTCTCAATTCGACAACAATTAGGTATGACCTTTTCAAAAGTAAGCTGTATATCACTATGTAGCGAATATGCTCAGGGCCAGCATAGCACAGTTCTTGGCTAAATTAAGTTCTTTTGATCCAGATCCTTCATGGATATTTTCTTACTATTTTTACACTATGTGCAGAAAATAAAGCCAGAGCTAGATGCAGAAGTGAAGACTGTTTGAAAGGACTAAAATTGGTGACGATTACAAAAGTGTCTTGCGAAGAATTCTTAATCATGGGCATCCGCTATCAGCATATTAATCCTCCATCACCTGATATTGATTACATTGCTATCAAACTGGACCTCACAGACACAAGGAGCGGGAGCATAATCCAGGTATATATGACAAGAGCATGGCCCAGTATGCAAGCTAGTCATTTGTTCCACTTACTGTCTTCTCACACATTATGATATTAAAAGATGTGTTTTAATCATCCAGTCAGAGCAAGCCTGGATCCCTGTTACCATTAAAGATGCTGTTCCCAACCAGCCCCCAAAGCCTGCCTTTATGTCCATGTTCATCCTGGAAGTGGATCAGTTCATCCTGACGCCATTGTCCACAGCCATTCTTGACGCAGTAGATGCTGAGACCCCAAAGAACAGGCTGGTGTTCAATATCACCAAGCCTCCCAGTGAGGGCTTCATCACGCATTTGTCCGATCACACCAAGCCCATCTCATCCTTCAACTGGGTGGACCTCAATGAAATGTTTATCAGCTACCAGCCCCCCAATTCTAGCCATACACAACGCAGGAACTATGAGGTACCTTCTTGATAATGCAAAAGATTCCATACTTCCTCCATAAAGGCACATTTAATCACCATTTGGATAATTTTGTGGCATAACGTACAACTTGCACTCTTGTTCTTTAAGTGTACTTGGTTGGTTAGAACCATGTACAGAGTCACATCAGTGGAAGTACAAAATGCTTGATCAACACATGATTCATGAAGACTTCAGATAGTTCCAGGAAGTTTTTGGAGGGCAATTTGAATGCATAAATTCAGAGAGACAGAACTGCCATTTTTAGTAATTAGTAGTCAGTAAAATCATTGATTTACAATAGTTGAATAACCCACTGATATATTGACATAAGGACATAAGGATTAGTGTGAACTGCTAGCATTAGCTGGCCTGATATATTTTGGGCTAAAGTGCATTACAAACACTAACTCTACTGTACTGCTAGTATTCGCTGTTAACTTCCATGAGGTTACACGATCAGCCATTCCTGTAAAATAAAAAAGGTCCATTGGAGACAATGGAGATGATGCAACTTTCTCACTACATGGCTCTGGTTAAGTGTTCATAACTTATGGCATACTATAGTCATAAGCTATGAACACTTATAGCTATAGAACCTTCAAGGGTTACATTTTTTCCTTTCTAACATGTAATCAAATATGTTGGTAGTCTGTCACTAATGCTTCAGCCTTTACTCAATTAGGTAGAGTTTGAAGTCCATGATTTCTACTTTGAGAAAAGTTCACCTGTTATGGTGCATGTGTCAGTCAGGACAGCAGACACAAATGCACCAAGAGTGTCATGGAACATGGGTGAGTATTTTACCCTGGTTTCACTACACTTGTCAACAGTTTATATTATTATTTATAATAATAATGTTCCTGAGCACTGTATACTGATTCTAATATTGCTGAATTTTTTTCCTAAAGGTCTCAGTCTCCTGGAGGGTCAGTCTCGGCCCATTACGTGGGATCATCTGCAAATTGTAGACAACGATGATCTAAAAGCTGTAAGAATCATCACTGTGGATGGCTTACAGCATGGAAGACTGACTGTCAGAGGTGACACCATAATCATTTGTTTTTATAATAATTGTTCATACAATTTACCTGAAAAGAAAATCATCAATTTATACTGCATGAGTGGTTGATTAAAAGGAATATATTTTAGGTGGAAAAGGATTCATGTTCACTGTAAGTGACATCAAGGCTGGAGTGGTGCGTTATTACCATGATGACAGCGATACTACCAAAGACTTTGTGATCTTTCGGATCACTGATGGCCGCCACCAGACCAGACACAAGTTCCCCATCAACATCTTACCTAAGGATGACAGTCCACCGTTCCTCATCACCAATATGGTCCTAGAACTCTCTGAAGGACAAACGGCTCTTCTTAGAGGTTCTATACTTCAAGCGTCAGATATGGACTCCAGTGATGACTACATCTTGTTTAATATCACTAAGCCTCCTCAAGCAGGGGAGATCATGAAGTTGCCAGGTCCAGGGATTACAGGTTAAAATAGCCTTAAAAAAATAAAATAAAAATTAACTACTTATCCTAGTCTTGTGCTGTATAACCACTTGGGGAATTTATGCTTTCTTTGTAGGTTATCCTGTGATGCGTTTTCTACAAAAGGATCTCTTTCATTCCATCATCTACTACAGGCATTTTGGCAATGAAGTATTTGATGACTCTTTTGAAGTGGTGTTATCTGACTTCCAAGATCCTCCCAATCTCTCAGAGCCTCAGGTATAATTTGTTGACACATCCAATCCTTTAAGCCCATTATGGTAATCCTGCTATCACTGCCACCAGACACATCATTATTTGATAAGGTCCTTATACTGCATAATGTGATGTTTCACATTGGATTTCATATATGGATTATATGAATTTATTCCCATATGTCCTCTATTTATTATTCAATATATCTTTTGCAGGTCATCGTGATTCAAATTCAGCCTATCCCAGATCAGCCACCTAAAGAGGCTCCAGGAGTAACTAGACATCTGATAGTCAAAGAGACAGATGTGGTACATTTAACCAAACAGCAGCTGCACTTTGTTGATGTGGAGTCACCAGACTGTGAGCTCACCTACACTGTTACCACCCTACCTTTCTACACTACCACTTATGGGTAGGTGCTAATGGATATTTTTCAAAGATTTACGATCAATATTATGTTGGCTGAACATGAAAACACAACATCAAATTTTGAAATATAACAGCAAAATGTTTGGTCTGTCATGTTTTGGTTCTATTAATATATTTTTGCACTTAAAGGTCACTGTTCAATATAAACACTTGACATTATATATGCATTTAATTTCATATTTCTGAAAGTGTTAAGTATATACAGTACTGTGCAAAAGTCTAAGGCACCCTATTGCTTTTAGGAATAACTTTTGTTATTGGTGGGGCTTTTTTTTAGTTCTGCATTATGATTAAGAACAAAAAGATTTTCTATTTCCAAATGTTACTTCTTCAACAAAAAAATTATGTTACACAAAAATGTTTGTATGTCAGTAATGTAAGCAGCACATTACATAACAGACCACTTTTCAGACAAAAAACATAATGAGGGCTCCTGGGTTTGGTATGAAAAAAAGAAGTAAGTGTGACAGTCAAAGACTAAAGAAGAGCTGTGGCACATTCTCCAAGACACTCAGTTAAACTGTCTAATTACTGTACAGTGCGATGCAGAAGTCTCGAGCACAAGCAAAGATGAGGCAAAGATGCCTTTGAAAATAATGAAGATGTTTCTACATAAAAGAAAACACTATAAAGTGCAGAAAACAGTAATAAACTAAAGGAAATCAACATTTGCTGTACCTTTTTCTTATATAGTGTTCCCAGGTACAATGTGCGCAGTTTTATAAGGAATTTAGCTTTTAAGTTTAAGTGAGTGTCTTGGGGAATCTGCAACAGCTCTTCTAGAGACTTCACTGTGTGGAGCTCTTCTGGAGACTTCATTGTGTGGAGCTCTTCTGGAGACTTCAGTGACTGTCACACTTACTTCTGTTTCTTGCATGCAAAACCCAGCAGCCTACATTATGGTTTTTGTCTGGATGTGGTCTGTTATGTAATGTGTTGCATTACAAATTTGTTCACCTATTATTGTTTGCCAGGAGACCGGATGCAGGGCGATTGTTCCTGGTTGACAGCATCCCAAAATTGGCTAAGGATCCCAATGCCCCCGTGCTTAGACTTTTCACACAGGTAAGAAACAATTGGTTTGTGCCTTTCCTCCTAGTTTGGCCATTTATGTGGATGCAAATGCTAACGACTTTCATGCTTCCCACTAGCATGCAGTCAACTACATGAAAGTGGCTTATATGCCTCCTTTCCAAGATACTGGGCCTTATCCTCAGCATATTCAGTTTGTGCTGTCTGTGACCAGTGAGCAGGGCCGAACTACCACTGGAATCTGTTTCAACATAACAGTGCTGCCAGTAGACAACCAATCCCCAGAGGTACCTCAAAACCATCTGTTCAGACTATACAATTTGACTGAACAATGTGTATTAAATAGAATGTGTACCAGTTATTTGATAGGAAACCTTTATCGAGAGTTGCACTGATTTGTAGTCAGATAATGTTACTCTTCATCATGTTCAATGCTCAAATGAAAAGTAGCTACATACAGGTTTGAATAATGGCATTTTGTTCAATTCTTAGGTGCAGACGAACCAGTTAACTGTGGATGAGGGGGGAGAATGCTGGGTCAGTGCAGATCACTTACACCTGGCTGATGTGGATTCTCTGGAGGACTCACTACGTGTGGCACTGAAGAGAAGGCCTCAGCATGGGGATGTGTATCTGGATGGTGCACCATTGAATCATGGCCAGACCTTCACAGTTAGAGACCTGAAAAGCCTAAAAGTTAGGTCAGACAGTATTTCATTCACCATTTTCAATTATTAGCAGAATTGGAGGTTTTCATTTTGTTTACTTGAAACTATGCACAATTGACATCATGAATGAATTTCCTACATGTGTATGATGTGTAATAGTCATGGTTTTTCCCCACACAGATATCACCATGATAGTTCAGAGACAGAGGAAGATAACATAGAATGTACAGCCACAGATGGGGTCAATTCAGTTGACTTTGTTTTACATATTAAGGTAAAATAAGTTTAACATACATGAAATTATTTAATCATTGCATTCATTAAGAAGTGATATCAAACAGTAAGACTTTTATATTCATTGACAGGTAAAATTAATCAATGATGAAATTCCAGCACTGGTTCCAGGCTTGAAGACTGTTGTCGAGTGTGCAGAGGGACAGGAAGTCGTGATCACCAGAGAGTACATCTGTGCAACAGATATTGATAGTGATGACAGTAAACTGACCTATCTGATTGCTCGTCAGCCATATCATGGTGTAGTGCTAAAGAATGGTATAGTTGTAGACAGGTTCTTTCAAAAAGATATAGAAGCCAGGATCATCATCTACAAACACACAGGTACTAAAACTACTAGTTCACTCCTCTTGTTTTATTTATTATGCAAAAAAGTTTCATCTGTTGCTTTCTGTAATAATTAAAAATAGTGCTGTCAAATTAACACATTAACGAAGGCGTTAACGCGTTAAAGAAAAAATCACACTTAAAAAACTTAACACCACTAAAAATTTTAACGCAGATTAAAAATTACTTAAATTACGCAAACC
Source organism: Scorpiodoras heckelii (assembly GCA_028566435.1). Lineage (NCBI taxonomy): Eukaryota > Metazoa > Chordata > Actinopteri > Siluriformes > Doradidae > Scorpiodoras > Scorpiodoras heckelii. Next base: position 13,069,405 of record JAOVVH010000052.1, read on the forward strand.
AGCGGCGCCGTCAGTAAACACGCACATTCCGAAATTGACCTTTATGTTACTCGACCTTTAAGTGTCCCTAAGCTGTATCCCTGCTCCCTACACACTGCACAGGGTACAGAATCACAAGGGCTCTTCATAGGGAACTCGGTCACTAAAACAGCTCTATTTGAAACGCCCTGCAACGTCATCAACAGTGGACAGCCTCCGGATCACGCCTTCATTACAGCACTCGGCTGTATTTAGCATAATAAATCAAACAACACTGTTCAGACTAATTTTGTATGCTGTAGGCACTTCTGAAATAAATGTGATGAAACGTTTATGAATTGTATTTTAACTTTGTAATGTATTTTTGTGCTCTGATCTACCTCGTTAGCTATCATAAACAGTGCTCAAGATTGAAAGGAACAAAGGAAAACGAAGAAGTTGCAGCTCTTTTTGGTTTGCTATATTTTTGGATGATACATCAGTTTAATGAGCGACGGAGACGACAAAGGCGACAGATCCACATAACACATACACAAACTCCTTCCCCTCCATTGCGGGGGTGGGTATCTGAGGTAAAATCGAATCAGCCAATCATGTAGCAGCAGCACAACAGAACTTCCCGCGAAGTGATAGACCCATGTTCCCTCGCTCCCTACACACTGTGCTGTTCCCTTTAAATAAAAAAAATAAAAAACATCAATCATCTTTAATATTTCACTTTTATCAAATAAAGTCAAGTGAATTATGAGGCAACATTCAACAGTCGTTTCTCTTAAAATAGACCAGTGATAAACGGCAACAATATTTTCAATGGTCCTGCATGTACAACTCAAATCAAAATGTGTGTTAAAACCTCGATTAACATGCGATTAAAATTAATTAAAAGCAATTAATCGCATGACAGCACTAATTAAAGCATATTTTAAGGAGACTGAGTCCTCTTGCAGATTTGCAAAATATTGGTCTGTATTTGAATATACTTTGATATATTCCAAAGGCCTGGAAGTTGGATTGCTCCCTCGTCATGACACCATCACATTCGTCATTTCTGATGAACCGACGGATCCAGTTACTTCATGCTGCTCTGACAGACCTTCTCAGTTCAACAGGCAAACAACACATCACCAGGACTCCTTGCTAATCTATGACCTAAATATTACTGTTTATCCTGTGGACAACCAGCCACCATCTATTGTTATTGGTATACCTTTTTTGGTCAATTCTAATTGCAAGACAAATGATCTTTAATTCATAGAAAGGGATTTAAGCAGACCTCAATATTAAGTAGACCGCATATTATGATTACATGAGTAATATGTTATTTTTAAATAATGATTGCATTATTTATTATTATTATGTATTTATTAAATAATAAGGATATATTATGCTATACTTGTTGAGTCAAGCTATTTTTAACTGGTAAAATGAGAATATAACATTGACTGCATTTGGTACAGATTTGGCTACATACACTCATGTACACATACCATACACAGTAGGGACACTTTGTAGGTATACAGTTACAGCCACCTCTCACTACCCTGCTGTGTTAAGAATTGGAACTGGCACATCTGTTCAGCACTGGTCATATGGTCCTGTTTCAGTGATGGACAGAGTATACTGCAAGGGGCATAACAGTTTGTGCATAGCAACAAAGGTGCTACAGGAAGTATATCCACAAAGTGCACCCATATATTATGGGACCTGATTAAAAGAGTAGTGTAGATATGTCCTTTATGTTTAGCATGGGATCTATCTATGATCCAAACAAGAAATATATAAATTGGCTTTGATATAGGAACATTAATAATGACAGTGGGCTTATTCTCTGTGAAAAAATTGTTTCTCTCTCTGCAGTTGAAGTACTTCAGGTAGATGAAGGAAGCTCAGCCTCTATTACTGTAGCACATATAGGAGCCTCTGACCAGGACACTCCCCTGGAAGAACTGCAGCTTGTATTGGTGTCTCCACCACAGTTTGGCTATATTGAGAACATTCTGCCTAGTCCAGGGTTTGAGAAGAGCAACGTGGGAATCAGTATTGGTCAGTGCTCTCACTGTCATGGTTTTCAAAGGGCTGCTCATGAATGGCTACACAGAATTGTGTTTAAAGTATGAAACTTTAAACACAAAAGTAAAGAAAACAAGCTCAGTGGTGGCTTTTATGTGCTCTGTCTCTCAGCCTCTTTTTCATATAGGGATGTACTGAATGGACACATAAACTATGTGCAGTCCAGACACCAAAGGACTGAACCCACTGCTGACCAATTTATGCTGTACGTCTCTGATGGTGAACACCAATCCTCTGCAGTCCCCTTCTACATCATCATCAAGCCAACAAATGATGAAAGGCCAGATTTCCTAGCCAGGAACATTAGTGTGAGTATTACATTATTGGCAAAATATACAAATGATTAAATTTTTGTTTTTTTCCTGGCTAATATGATGGTGTACATCATGAGGACCAAAGGAGGATGTCATCATGAGGATGTGTTTTGCAGGTCCGAGAGGGAGACATGAAGGAGCTGGATGCATCCATTATTAATGCTGTGGATTTAGATGTTCCCAGAGATCGATTAACATTTCGCATTATCCAGCAGCCTCAACATGGGGCTATCATGGGTGGGCTTCATGGGAATGATGTGGCCCATTATAGACGATCCATCCAGAAGCATGAAACGGAGGTTCAGGTTCAAGTGTTCACCATGGAAGATCTCAGAAATGGTACACAGTTATGTAATGAATGAATGAATGAATCAATCAATGAATCAATCAGTCAGAAACTCTGGTCATTATTGCACTCTGTGACATGTACAGAAGATTTTGAACCCCTTGGTGTCCTTACAGGTATGACACTGATGTATTTGCATGATGACTCAGAGAGCGAGCAGGACAGCTTCATCATCCAGTTGTCTGATGGAAAGCACAAGGTCCAGAGACACATATTAGTCAAAGTGATGCCTGTCAATGATGAGAAGCCGTGTATCATTAGGTATCTGATCCAAAATGGAAGTACTCAGTGGTCCATGCATTATTCTTATAAACACAGGCTAACATGTTCAGGGGTTTAAAAATAAGTTACACTTAAGTAAAAGTATAGATAATGTGTAAAATCTTACTCAGTTAAAACTGGAAGTCAAATTCAAATTCAGTCAAATGTACTCCGGGAAAAGTCAAAATTTTGCTTTTAAAAGTATTAAAAAAGTAAAACGTAAATGATTTTGTAGATGAAATTAAGTAGATCACAGCAGGTGGGGAATTGGTAGGATTCTTGATTGTCTTCTACAGTGATAAATTGAATTGGATATTTTAAAATGAAATAAAATAAAAATGCAGATAAAAATCCAATGCAAATGAAAGCAAGTGAAATGTACAGGAGCACATTCTACTGACATACTGACAAAACTTTGTGGACAAATGACCATCACACCCACATATACTTCTTCCCCAATATGTTGCCACAAAGTTGGAAGCACACAACTGTACATGATGTCTTTGTATGCTGTAGATTTACAGTTTCCCTTCAGTGGAACTAATAGGCCCAAACCTGTTCCAGCACGACAATGCCCTTGTGCACAAAGTGAGCTCTACAGTCTCCTTACCCAGCATCAGTGCCTGACCTCACTGAGGTGACTGAATGAACAAATCCCCACATTCACATTCCAAAAGCCTTCCCAGAAGAGTGGTGGTTATTATAATCTGGAATGGGATGTTCAGAAAGCATGTATGGCTGTCATGGTCAGGTGTCCACAAACGTTTGCTCATACAGTGTGTATGGTATACATTCATTGACTGGAGGAGAGAAGAAGACTCTAAAGGATTTGTAATGAGTAAATAAAGTGTAAGGTGTAAAATACAATGTAAGGAGTACATTGTTTTTTTCTTGGAAAAGAAATTAGGAGAACAAGTGTTCAATTTCAGTAACACTTAAGTGAAGGATAAGTATCCTGACACAATACTTAAGTAAAGTAACAAAGTACAGTTACACAAAGTACAATTAATTTTCCACCCCTGAGCATATTATATTTGTATGCTAAAATAATTATGTAATGGGACTGAGCTAATAGCTCATGGTATATACACTGTAGGAACACTGGGATTGAGGTGGAACCAGGAGAAGCCAGACTTATTTCCAGTGCTGTCCTAAGTGCTCATGACAACGACACTCCCTCCACTAACATCATCTATGTGTTTGAGAGTGTTCCCCTTCATGGCATGCTTCAGATTAAGGTCAGTGCACAAGAAAGATTTTCCTAAGCCTGCAAAAGACTGTAAAAGATTATACTGCATACGGTTTCAGACAGCAGTGTGTGGTGCTATATAAATATTTTATTGTTGTTTTTCTTTGTGAAATGCCGATGAATGTATGTCATCATATAATTACACTATTTTGTAAACTTCTCTGGTGCCTTCTCAGGCAGGCCTGGACTGGAGGACACTATCAACAGGAATGAACTGTTCCCAGGAAGCAGTGGATATGAACTTACTGCGCTATGTTCACACAGCGCAGCCTGGAGCTCACACACAAGACTTTTTCATCTTTCATCTACAGGACGGCAGAAACCGCTCCCCTGCACAGCACTTCTACATCTCACTCAAAGAGCTAGAGAAAGGTCTTTGTCTATAATGTCTAACCATGTTACATCTAATATTACACATTAGAACAGTTGATATACAAATCTGATAGTACACCATGTGGATTTCTCCACATTTCTCACAATTTCTCTTCTCCAGGAGACATAGCACTGATTGTGAAGCCATTGAGAGCCAGCCGGGGAGAGCGTGTAGTGATCAATACAGATGTCTTGCTGGCTGTAGATGGCACTGAAAAGCCAGAAGAGCTGCTCTATGTGATCACGATACCTCCAGCACATGGTCACATGGAGTACATGAGACACGCTGGTATTCCCATACATTCCTTCAACCAGCTGGACATAGTGGCCAATCTGGTGTGCTACGTCCATGACAACAGAGCTACTTCACCTAGAGAAACAGTGCAGTAAGGCCCATGCTTATGATGTTGATTTGTGGTATAT
>JAOVVH010000052.1:13082716-13092884 GCA_028566435.1 Scorpiodoras heckelii
AGAATGATCCACCACCCAAATAGTACCTGATCTTTGGTGGTCCTGTGGGGGTCCTGACCATTAGAGAACAGAGTAAAATGGGACCAACAAAGTATGTAGAGAAACAGATGGACTACAGTCTGTAATTGTAAAACTAGTAAAAGTGCAGCTATATGATAAGTGGAACTGAGAATATGAACAATGAGTGTAAAGAGGTGATAATGTTATTACTGATTGGTATATACTAGTACAGTGAGGGGAAAATGTGGACACTTTTTATTATGTAACAGTATTCCACCCAGTGACAGTCTTTTATGATAATGCAATGACCTGGTGCAATTTGCCCAAGAATATTTTTTGCAGCATTTTAATCTAGACCTCAGTTTAGATTTTATTATTAAATGACATCTTTTTTAATATATGTAAACAGTTTACTCATTATCGATTTCATTTTTTAAAATATATCTTTGTTTGTGCTTAAGAATACGTAGTTGTTATTTTTGTTCCTATTTAAAAGAACAAGATCAAACTATATTAATTTTGTACATTTGAATTAGATACAGTATATGCACTGGAAGTGTATTAAATAATAAACCATGTGTCTGAATACTTATTTCCCCTCACTGTATGTCTGTTATATATCTTTAAATGCATTATGGGCTTGATGTATTCAAATATACAAGCCATCAATCTTCACCTGTAGCTGAATTACTGAACCTGCTCATGGCCGACATGATCACAGACAAACAATACACTCCCCACTCACTGAATCAGAAGTGTTCTCAAACTATTTTAAAGCCATTAGCACACTGAACCAGTATAACGATCAAAAATCATTTATTGAACATTTGTTGGTCAGTAGAAATGAAACATAATGACATACAAAAGAATTGACAAATAAAACCAGCTATTTTCAGTATTCTCAGTTCTGTTTACATACAAAACAAGGCACTTTGTGTTAGCGTCTGTTTAGTAAATGTACAAAATGTAATCATACTTTAACAAAAATAAAATATAAAAAAAAAATGTACATTGTGTATGACAAAAAGTCTTCAAATAAAACTATACAGTGTACCCATATACTGTGGAGCAAATTAAGTCATGTACAAGCAAAGATTTTTGTCATAAGTCAACTTCCATAACAGACAACGATCTAAGAGTCCAGTCCACTGTCAAAAATGTGTGACCTTGAATTTATCAATTGAAGGATATCAACAGGTCAAAGTGCAAATGAAAGATACAGCAAAAACAATCACGATGCCAGGTAGAGTTTAATCAGTTTCTTTTGTTGGAAAAAAATAACACATCTGTGTGCTTTAGTATACAATTCAGTGTTTCTACCACCTGCCACCTGCTACATTCAGAACAGCAAGTTTAACCTGCATGTCTTCTTGTAATAACTTCCAGGCACAATGAAAATGCAGTTTAGTGCATCTAGGCTTAATAGAGACATTTAACCTTAGTGAGGAGGGTAAAAATAATTTTAACTACATCCAAGAGAATAGAAAACTATGTAAACTCAGTAGGGGGAAAAAAATCATTAAGTACAATTGGCTTTATCTTAAAAAAACCAACACCGAAATTTCAAAAATATGAAAATATATTTTAAATCATTTCCCATTCCAGACAAGACAAATCATACATAGCAGAAGTAGAACATCATCCATACATTTAAATAACCAATGCATTATTATCCAATTGCACTAAATCCACACATCCCTAAAAACAGTGATAGAAACAGAAGTTCATCCACGCCTTGGGTCTTATAGTAGTTTCCTACATTTCGAGATCCCAATAGCTCACATTAAAATATACTGACTGAAAAAAAGCAGTCAAGCAGAGAGAGACTTTCATTCTATACAGGGTCAAAAAATGTGCAAAAGCAAAAATGTCCATAGAGTTGTTCCATGAATTGATCTGATGCAATATAAAAGATGAGCAAAGGAGTCAGAGCATAGCTGTCTCAGTGTCTGATCTCTTTGGCACTAAGTCCATTTTAAAATCACTTCGTCACATCTGTTAAAAGAAAAAAAAGCATATTTAGAAAATACAGTTCCCCTGCTGTCAGCCAAGAACAGAAAGCTGAGGCTGCAGTGGGCAAAGACTCAGTTAAAAACTGGAATAATGCAGCCTGGTCTGATGAATCTTGATATGTGCTGAGACACACAGACAGTAGGGTGAGAATTTGGTGGCAAGAGCATGAACCCATGGACTCAACCAGTAAGTTTTCTGCCATGTGTGTTTCAATCTCTCAGTAATCTGACTGAGGTGATAACACAAACTAACTTTTCTCATGCATGTTCCACAACATTAAATGTAATCATAAATGCACGAATTGCATTTATAATTTTATTTTTATAAAAATAAATGAAAAAAGTAATCACTGGAAAATGACTGTCACATAAGAGAAATAAAACAGTGCCGTTATAAGAAAATCATCACTGACAGAGTGGTATCCTATGGCACTGATGTGCTTTAGTCCCTACAAGTCTGAATAATCTAAACTTCTCCTTCATAACATCTTTGCAACGCTGTCACACTGACTGCTTATTAATATTAAGTATTAAGAAACAATATAATAATGATTTAATTTGATAACTACAAAATTGTTCTGGTTATTTAAACTTATTTTTCTTGCAGAAATTTTGTTTGTACTGTTCTATAGAAACTCACAAATCACAAGCAAGTTCAGCAACAGTACTAAAAGACAAATTTACAGCAAAAGTAACCACTGACCATTCACACTTTATATAAACAAATGATACATTATGTAATAATTACCTTCATGTCTGGTGGGAATGATGTTCAGTGTCATAGGAAGCCATGTTCATCCAGTCCTCTTACAGAAACAGGATTCCATTTTATGATGGGTTTGCTGCTGGTATGGGCTGAAAGAAGGATGTTCTTGGGTCAAATTCAACGTTTTACACTCCAGCAGTCTCGTCTAGTACAAGAAGGTATAAATACATCAAAGAATTTAGACTACATGGTAATGATACCTGTTTCTTTCCTGGTTCTGGACAGATCTGTGATCTTTAAGTCTGCGGGCGCTGGGGATGCCCATTCCCCATGATCGCTCTCACTAGATGATGTGTGCTCTCCTGTTTTAGAATCTGCTCCAGTATGAAGAGCAGATCTTTTCTTATGGTACTTAGCGCGGTAAGTGTCTGTCATGCAGCTATCAACAGAAAAGTAGGTGGTGGGGAATGCATGCTCTCCTGCGACTGAGGATTCGACGCAACCAGCAGCAGGGATGCTGGAACACTTGTCCTCACTCTCACTGGCAGACAGATCGTTCCTCTCCTGGTCGGACGAGCCGGATTTAGAGCTGCTGTCTGATGAGGAGAGCAAGTTTGGCTCGGAGTTCTCCAGCCATATCTCCGAGCTCATCTTTGACAAAGCTGCTCCTTTATAGGTCATGGATATGGGTCTCATTTGAGCAGAGTCTTGGATCAAACCTCTCCTGTTTTCAGACCTCAGGACTTGAGGTTTGGGGGGTAATGGTGGAGCTGAGGTGGGGAAAAATCTCTGAGGCGGTTGGTAATGAAGAACTGGAGGCACGTCATTGTGAGTGAAAGAATCCTCCTGTTCAGACAGTGGACTGGCCAAATCATCAGAGCTGTTCCACTCCGAGCTGCTTGTCTTGCTTAATAATGCAGTCCCAGTGCTACCATTCACGCCATCCGCTCTGTCCAACCGACCTCTTCTGTTTCGACTGTTACAAGAAAAAAACACGTCATTTAATCATATCATTTAACTTAACAATGATTTTCTGTTTGATTTAAGAAGTTATATATAGACAATAAATCAAACAACATGACGCCAAAAATGAAAACCTTTACCAATTATTTACCTGGGAATGTTTTCCTGAGTTTTCCCCCGCAACTCGCCTATAAAAAAAGAAAAAGAAAATATATATCAGACTTAAGACTTAAATTGGGCAGTTGTAGTCTTGTGGTTAGGGTGTCTGCCCTGTGATCGGAAGGTCCTGGGTTCGATTCCCGTGGCCGACAGGACTCGGCTGAAGTGCCCTTGAGCAAGGCACCTAACCCCCAATGGCTCCCCGGGCGCTGGCAAGGGCTGCTCACCGCCCCGGGCACGTGTGTTCACTGCCCCCTAGTGTGTCTTCACTAGTGTGTCTCACTGCACGGATGATGTAAAATGCGGAGGTTCAATTTCGCTGTGTGCAAGCACAGTGACAAAAATGTGTCACTTCACTTCACTTTAAAAAAAATAATAAAAAATTGCTTAAGACAAACTTTTCCAACGAAAATCAAACTGTTCTTGAGCTCCTCATCATAACTTTGCATTACATCTGCACACAAGAATGCAGAATTGGTATGAAATGACAACAATGCATATTTGGTAATGTAAAAGCACTGGCTTCCCAGTTTAAACCAGCCTCTTGGTCACTGGAAAAATAAAATAAATAAAGGAATACATCAAGAGTAAACATGCGTCCACTTCAATGCACATCTCCACAAAGCAAACATGGTAAATAACAAGTAAACAAGAATTTTCTAAGGAAATAAACTGTCCTCAGGTCACCAGTGTATAAGATTTGATTAAATCTAAATTGCCGGAAAGTACCAGCATTTCTCCTGAGACACACAATCTAAGAGAGGAAAAGGAACATGTGAAAGCAAATACAACCACGAGGGGGCGCTCAGGATCCAGCCAAAGAGCTGCTGAGAAGCCAGCTCACTGCAGACACAGACACACACACACACACACACACACACACACACACACACACACACACACACACTACACAAGAACTTAAGAGGTCTGAGGCGCAATATAAAAAAACATAAGATTTTAACGTAGTAAACATTTTAAACGGTATCTAAATGCTCGATAATCTCCAGCCAGACAACACAACAAATCACTTTCACTTTAAAGCAATTCTAACTGAATGTGGAACATACTGTCATCGCAATATTATTTCCACTCATCACTGCACTGGAGTTTTGCTTTATAGTGCACAAACAAGGTACACGTTAAACTGGGCATTCTGCAAATATGCCTGCTAGAAAAATAAAAGCATACCCAAACAGAAATATGGGAAAAATCGCCCTGTGCAGCCAGGATATATCAGCATTTGAGCAGGATGGTGCAAGTTCTCCCCTGAGATGCAGCCTGCAAACCCAGAGACCTGAAACTGCACTAGCCTGCATGACAGAGATGCGATGTGTCAGCACACTGCTTTCTCCCTCCTTCTGTTGTTAGTTTCCCAGCATTAGCAGCCAAATCCCTTTCAGCCGGCACACAATTATGACAGGACTTTACACCTCGCTTTGTGTTTTTCTTTTACCCTCTTCGTCCAAGCCGATCATGTTTAAGCTGCTAAGCCTCTTGTAAAGGATCTCCATCTGAAGGCCACAACCTAAAGTGATGGCAGCAGATCCAGTATAATGCCATCGACAGAGAGCAAGGCAAGAGAGCAAGATTTATACAAATGATACATTTGTGGATTTTTGCTGCTTGAAGGCTCACAGGCAGTACGTATTCCTTTTTAGTCAAATAAAGCTGCTGCACTGCAGTCATACCCAGAAAGACCGAAGTGAAATATGATCGCAGTGTTATTAATCACAGAACAGTCATCACTGCACTAATGAATATTTCTACAGAACATGAGGGCTTAGCTTTTAATTTTCTGCAAAGGCCAAAAGTGCCAAGGAGAAATCATAGGATCTTTGCTGTTATAATAACCTCCACTCTTCTGGGAAGGCTTGTCACCAGATTTTGGAGCATGGCTGTGGGGATTTGTGTGCATTCAGCTACGAGAGCATTAGTGAGGTCAGGCACTGATGTTGGGTGAGGAGGTCTAGTGTGCAGTTGGTCCAGGCTCTGTGCAGGTCACTTGAGCTCTTCCATTTCAATCTTAGCAAACCGTGTCTTCATGGACCTGACTTTGTGCACAGGGGCATCGTCATGCTGGAACAGGTTTCGGCCTCTTAGTTTCAGTGAAGGGAAAACGTACTGCTACAGCATACAGACATCCTATACAAATAACTGTGTGACTATTATGAGTCTAGACAATCCTGAATATCTTAAATAATTGCAGAAACAGTTTGGGGAAGACCAACTGGAGTCTTTGGTCCCAATTCTAAGACAAGTCTTAAGTCTCTTATGGTTGTGTCATCTGTGGCCATGTGTATGCTTAATGTTATGCATGATAATGTTAATGTACAAAAAAAAAACCCATAAAGATAAATAATTTTTTCCCCCACTTTTTTAAAATTAATAAAACTAAAACACACATTACCCAGAAACCACAAAGTGCAAAGTTCTCTGTCCTGAAGATGTGTCCTGAAGCGTGACAGAAAACTCACTGACCTTTACAAAGCACTGACACCTCAAACTCAGAAAACTGCACCACGTAAGGGATTATAAACTTATTTTATACTTTATTAGGGTTTTTTAAAAAAAGATTTTCATCATTAGACAAATAGAGCATTTGTCATCCAAATTTGATTTCATCTGCGTTACAACTGGAACCACTATCAGAACTACTCCTCTAGAAAAACACATTTTGACCAATCAGACATGAGAATTCATCAACGAGGTGATAGAAAAAAATACAAAAACAATATTTTTTTCTAAGCAGTAACAACAATAATCCCAGTGTGAGACATGATCTCATCTACACGGCCCCTGTGTTCCTTCATTCATGTGTACACACCTTCACTGAATACAACCCAGGGCTCAGAACACTGATATTCTAATGATAGTCTCACACATGGAGAAGCATTAATTAAGGACATAAATGTATGATGTGGAGAGCCGGGCCTGAGGCAGAGCTCCTGGAAGTGTGGGAGCTTAAGATAGATCGGCTGGAAGGGAAGTGCTATGGGTGGTACAACTGCACCCATAAATCAACACTCAGCTGATCTGGTTTGAACTGGGAGAGTGAGATCACTGGCAGTGTCACGACTCGGCTCGCTGTCCCACACCTGTTTAGTAAACTCGACCATACTTCAATTCAGAACCATGAACACACAAACCAGAAAAGCCTGGAAACAAGATACAAGCATATGCAAAGGACATTTAAGATCAATCAAAAACATTTCCTCTTAAATCATAAAACTGCTCACAGCATTGGTTTACAATTGTGAAGCTTTTAAATGACAAGCTACTGGTCTTCAAAAGTGTAGAAAACATAACTGACCTACGACCTTCAAGATATATTTGGAGGCCTAATGCTAAAACGACTCACGTGTCACTAGCAGTTTCGTCAGAAGAAATTCTGTTCCAAAAACAGCCATCACTATAAAGCTGCAGTGACCAACTTCAGCTAGATCAGATTGCCGTCAGATATACGTATCAACTTCTACTTATAATTATATTTTTGCACACAGTATTATTAGAACCAGCTCTCGTTTAACATTAAGATGCTATCCAACCCAATAAAGGCTATGTCCGTTTAACAGGTTGAACTTTGAGTAGTTCCTGCTGACTTGACCTTTAGCTACAGCTGGTGGGACACAAAGTGCAGCTCTCAGCCGGGAAAGTCGTGAGCGCAGCACTGAGCTTAAACAAATGCAAGCAAAAAGCAGGCCATTCGGCATTTGAGGACAGAAATCACAGGAACAAGCAGCTTTCTTTTACAAACTGCTTTTTTTTCCTTTCTTTTTTTTTTAGCATAATTACCGTAGGAAATATTTTATGCATTCTGAATGACTAAAAACAAACATACAAAAAAAAAACTGACTCAGTTTTTATTTAATATGTGGTTTCAAATCTCATCAGATTCTGATTTCAGTAAATGAGGTTCTGTAAGACCAGTGTAATCAGATTTCATGTGTCATTTCTGCAATGTCAATGACGTTGATGAATCAATAATATAGAAGTGCAAACAGACTAACTGCAATAGTTCACTTGTAATTTGTAATACAGACATTCACAAAAATATAAATCAGATTAGCTACAATAACCCTTTCAACATGTTTGATCCTAACACGCAAAATGTTATATTTTCCTCTGCAGCGTTAAACATAGCATCCAAACTCTCAGCACTATGAACACAGTGAAATTCACACCGTAAACACAAAGGGCCTGAACGGGTGCCAGACTGGCCTGTCAATACGATCTGCAAAATGGACCAGAATACGACAGGAGGGAGAAACACGAACCTCACATACAGTCAACATCAAACATGAAATAACATGCAAGACACATGCTGCACCTACAGGACTTCAGAATGCCAGTTTTGCTTTTTGGTTATAATTGCAAAATAGTGAGTGTTATTCATATGATCAACTTTAAACCAGCGAACATCTTACAGAAGATAGAGAGTACAAATCTTTAAGGTCAGCAAACAGCAAACTTGTCCATGGCGCTCACAGTCCAGCATGAGGTCGGCTCTAAATGCTGCTTTTTCTGCTTCAATTCATAACTGTTAGATAAAGCACCTCCAACAGGACAAAAATATCTAAAGATCACTATCGGGACAAACGCTTGGCTGACTCATGCCAGCCCATGTAACACATCAAGTCATTTGAAGTATCATGCAAAGAGATCATAGACCAAGTGCAGAGACAAAACAAAAACACTTTTTAAAAAATTCATGTGGGTTTAATGTCACCTTCCTGACAACCCTGCTCTTGTCACTGTCTGGCAGCGTGGGCACAGGTGGACAGCGCCAGTCAGTTAATCCTATATCATTCCTGCAGAGAAGCAAAGAGCCACTGCCCTGGACTGCAATTCTGAGAATGGAAAACATTTCTTTGTCTTTGCTGTTTACTTTCTGCTGAAACTGGCGAAGATGTTGCGGTCCTGTCTAATCTGTAGGAGGCTGAATGACATCTTTATTCTGAGCCAGGATGAACAGACTACTGCTTCATCCTGCCCTCTCCTTCACCCTCCCTCTCTTCTGCCCTATAATCCCTTACAGAATGTGAAATAACAAGGCAAATTTCAACATAGTTCTCTGAGATGACATCCATCTCATTTTGCTCTGCTTAGCATCAGGTCACTTACCGAACGAAAATGGAGTCTGTGAGCCGTCCGCCTTTGGGTCCCCGTACCTCCGCTGGTAATCCGGCTCCCTAAGAAGTACAAAGTTAAATGGACTGAGTGACAAAACACAAAAGCTAAACTCCTCATGTGGATTTGTCAGTGTATATTGTATGTTACAGGATTTCCCACACCCTGGCTTTTCAAGAGCTTTCAAGAGCTCACAGAAAAACCATTGCTTCACCATGGTGGAATGTGATCACCACCTCTTTTCTCACCAGAGAAACAGTTTTACAGTGATCACCACAGAGGTATTTGATAACATTTTAAATTACAAGTTGGCTGTGAAAGGCTTGTCAAATTACAAACCGAAAGAAGAGGGAAATAAAACACAAAGCATTTAATGCTATTGCCACTGGCATTCCACTTCTGTTACATTCCCACATGACAATACCATCATTTTCTACTGAGACTAATAGCATGCTATACAAAACTAAGCAACAAATGGCCTATTTATTTTATTTAAGCCTAAGTATTGTTACATTTACCGAAAATTACCAATGCAAATATGAAACCATGAAAATATAGATGAAATAAAATAATACTAACATTAAAAAATCCAAAGTTTATCGTACACTATATAGACAAAAGTATTCAGACACACCTCTTAATCAATTAATTCAGATGTTTCATGGGAGTCCCATAGCCACAGGTGTATAAAACCAAGAATCTTGCTATGTAGTCTGCCTTTACAAACATTTGTGGAACAATGGGTCATTCTAAAGAGCTCACTGAATTCAAGTGTGGTACTGTAATAGGATTCCACCATTGTAACAAGTCAGTTTGTGAAAGTTCTTCCCTCATAGATATTCCACAATCAACTGTTTGATATTATTGAAACATGGAAGCGTTTAGGAACCACAGCAACTCAGCCACAAAGTGGCAGACCACATAAAGTTACACAGCCGTGTTGCAGAGTGCTGAGGCGCACAGTGCATAATAGTCACCAACACTCTGTAGTCTAGATAACTGAGTTCCAATCCTCCTCTGGCATTAACATCAGCACAAAAGCTGTGTAATGATGCTTCACATCATGGATTTCCATGAACGAGCAGCTGCATGCAAGCCTCACATCACCAAGCACAATGCCAAGCGTCGGATGGAGTGGTATAAAGCACGTAGCCACTGGACTCTGGAGCAGTGGAAAGATGTTCTGTGTAGTGATGAATCA
>JAOVVH010000052.1:13144187-13154235 GCA_028566435.1 Scorpiodoras heckelii
CTTTATGCACATTGACATGCCGCTTATACATATGATGCAGAATGTATGATGCAGAAAATTGGAATGTGAACACAAATGTACTGTGGAAATATGAAACATTTTCCATGAAACCTCTCATCTAGTCTTATCAGTCTTGATTAGACAGACTGATTACTGGGTATATAAAAACATGTAGCAATAAAGCTGGCAGTCTTGTATTGTAATTACATATTGTTTATGCATTGTACTGTATTAATGTATTTAAGCTCACCAGTATTTCAAGCATTTGTAAGTTCATGCCTCATCGCCAACTGCTAAACCTGTTATTCTGCACCTAACATTTCCATCTTTCAGACTTTTCTTAATCCCCCAATAAACATTTCACCACTATTCGAACTGCTCTTCTACTCTTAGAAACTACAGTGACTGGTAATTTCTTTCAAGGATACTTTTACAAAACACCTATTTACAAAAACATTCAGAACCTGCTGTATTTGCACTGACTTTAGAAACCCAAGTACTAAATATACTACCATGAATTTACCATCTCCAAGTGTTACTGTATGTGCTTCTAAAAACTGACTGTCCCAGAGGCCTTCTGTACTGTAGCCCAGACACAGAGGGGCCAAGACTGGCCTCAGTCATAGATCTAGGTGGCTGAGAGTGTCTCATAGGTGATCCATATGGTACAGGAGTAGCAGGGGCAGATGCTGTGCTTTTGGTTGGGGAAATGTAAGACAATGATGATGACTGACTCATTCTCCAACCCTGGCTCTTTGGAGGGGGCTCATATGCAACCTTGGCCTTCCACTCAGCTGGAGGCTCGGGTAGCATTTTGCGATGGGCTGCTGAGAGCACATTAGAAGCAATAGAGTGCTGCATGTCCTGGTGGGCAAAGGCTTCATCCACTAGGCCCAGTGGGTGGCGTGATGCTGCCTCCCATGGGGTTGGGGGCTTGCGTCCCTTCTCCAGCCAGAATACTTGTCTCTCTTTCGAGTGAGAGGTATAGGATGCGTGAGATGTAGGTGTGGGTGATGGGGAAACAGATGCAGACCTGGAACCAATGCCCAATGGTGACAGTCTAACAGGTGGTGATAGCGATGAACTTCTTCCAAGTGCCTGAAAAAAAATATTAATCAAACCATTAAAGAAAATGGTAGTGAAATGATTGCAACATACACTGTAAAATAAATTACATTTGATGAACTATGAAAGCCAGTATGCAGGGCATTTTTTTTAGGTCAAAAGCTTATAGACTTTTTTTTCATTTTGCAGAATTTCAAAGTGTTTTTGCTTCAAGAATGGTATAAAGGTCTTAGGCATGGCAGATTCCAAGTACTCAGCCAAGATTTGTGGGCCAAGCTAAAGTGCATGGGTTTTATCAGGCGGCTATTGACACATCACCACACCAATCCCCATTTCCATCCCAACCCTGATCACAGTAAACCAGTTACTGAAGTTACTTTGTCAACTTTTAAAAAATATTTCTTGATTCTTCAATACTTCACTTCACTTGAGTCTGTGGTTAGCAAACAGATCTGCAGTCAAGGAAGAGCGTAAACAGAAGGACTGTGCTACCACCTGCTGTTTAAAACGTGCAAAATCATGCTGTATTCACTTTCCAGCTGCGCCATGAGTCACTGCACTAGCAGCTGGTGCTAAGTCAGCATTTTATCTGGGGTACAGGGTTTCTTCAGCCTTGATTCAATTTGTTAATGACATAAAAAAAATGTTGTAAAAGTCTTCTCATATTGGGGCTCCTGTACTGATTATCAGCCTATTTAAATGTTACAAAGCAATCGACACTTCATATACATAGACCACATGTCTAAAAATCTAATTCATCCTGTTAATTGTTTTTAATTATGTTTTTGACTTTTCATTTTTAGATATTTATTATTATTTAGTGTATTCAATTTATACTAGGAATACTAGCCTTATCAAAATAGTGTTACATGGTTTCCAAAAAAAATAATTTACAATGATCGTGCCTTCTTCTTCTCTGGGTATCATATTCTTCCAAAAATAGCCAGTGCTCAACCTAGAAATGGGCCTTGAGTCATATTACTTCAGTATTTCAGCAATGACAAGCCTTTGCACTACTCAACTGCATGATGCCATGCAAGTCCATGTTTAAGGCATCTATAATAACAACTTATTCTCTAAGCTTATTAGTTGCTTGCTTAAGGATAAAATGTTTTTTATTACTTACCTCAGATTAAAAGGATAAATGCCTATCATTTGAATACATTTCAAAAGCACATTTTGAAGACTGGTAGGCTAGTTAGTGCCAATACCAAACAGTGGTGTGGTAGAATTATTCTTGACTGCGACAGTTGTTTTCCTAACGCAAAATGATTAATGAGAGAACTGAAGAAGAATATGACAACGTGAGAAGGTAATAAAGAAGCATGGGGAAATCAAGAGGTGCATGCAATGTGAACCAAAGAAAGCTGAAACAGAATGACTCAGAGTCGTTTTAATAGCACTGTGGTAAGTCTTGCAGAAAGTGCACTGTGAAGTAAACCCACATAAGAGAAAAAGAAAAAGAAAACATAGGGAAGAATTAAAAAAAAAAAAGCAACCACATTACAAAACAATTCAGATGAATATTTTCCAAATTTTCAGTGTCTTTACATTTAGAAAAACCCTTGCTAGTTGTTTATGTTAACTGTTTAATTCTGTATCTAAATACTAATTTGTCACAAAGAATAAAATATGTAGAAAGAAAGAGTGAAGCAGGAAAAGCACCCAGTTGTTAATTCTTACAAATGAATATCATAATTTGAAATCTGGAACAAACTCATACTTTTTAGTTATATTGTTTTAAGTACATCACACAGTATCTACAAAATCTTAAATATAGTGAAATAAAACACTGCCCCAACCTTAATTTTTGAACATATCATTTGACAGGTTACACTCTATATCACATTCCAGCATTCTTAAAAAGCCTAAAAGCCTAACTATATCTTTACTGAATCATACTGACTAACTGAATCATATGTAGTAATTCATTCGTACTTTCTTACAAAACATTTTGTCCACTTAAACCACTGACCTACTATTAATATTAATTCATACCTTACAAACAGGTATGGTTGTGTCTTATCAATTTCAAGAGCTTTCTGTACTAAGTGACTACTCTGCCTGATCAAACATTCTCCACCCTCTCCATCCTTGCATATTTCCCTTTACACATCCATATTCTTCATTCACCATCAGATGAACATTCTAAAGCATTTACTTGCTCAAATTAGAAAGAAACCATCTAAAAATAATATTGCATTTTCTTCTTTTATATACAACTCTGGTATATGTTTTGCTAAGCCAATTATGTAAAATAGACTATTTATCAACATTTTCAGCTGCACTAGGTTTCCACACTTGTGCATCACTTTTTTTGGCTGAAAATTTTGGTTTTGGAGCAGTAAGAGTGCTACTTCCTGAAGCTGAATCTACTCTTTCTGCTACTGGACAAGTAGGCACTACATAAGAGGTTGGAGTTGGTTGATAGCATGGTGCTTGGGAAGCTGGATATGGGCCAGCTTGATATGGAGGAGGCTGCTGGTAGGGGATACTTGGTGCTTGTTGGTAAGAGTTGGAAGAAGGTTGTTGGTAAGCATGTGGTGGATTATATATTTCCTGATAGGGTACTTGTTGATAAGCATTAGGTGTGGGCTGGTAGCTGTTAGGAGTGTGGTGATAAGGGCCATCATGCATAGCAGGAGAAGGCACAGGTATAGCATAGGGCTGCTGGTGTGGCTGTGGTTGCTCTGGTGTAAAAGCATAGGGAGGAGGAGCTTGAGGCTGAGCTTGGGCTTGGGTTTGAGCTTGGGCTTCAGCTGCTTTTTGAGCAGCTAGCTTTTCAGCTGCTTCTTTTTCTGCAGCAAGTTTTTCTGCTGCTGGCTCATAGGTGAAAAGGGAGGAATTTAGTTGGTAAGGTTGATGCTTCATGACTTCTAAAACATTAAGTGGTTTGGGTGCGGGTTTCTGTTTCTCTGAAACTTTATTTTTGTTCTTTAAAGCAGGGCTCGAAGAGGGAGGTTGTTTGATAGCACTTAGTGGGTATGAGGGTGACTGTAGTGGATTGTATGCTGAAGGTGGAGGAGCACGACAACTAGATGAATATTTCCATGAGGCTGGTAAAGAAGGAGAAGGTGACAAAGATCTTGCCTTGTTAGCCTGCACTGTAGAAGAATCCACCACATACTTTTCCATTCTGGATTGCCTCTTAGCAAAAAGTTCAGCACCTTTCCCTCGCAAGGCTGGCATCTCAAACGCTGAACCCATTCCAGGTGTTCTACTTGCTGGCATGTGTGAAGGTACCTTTGCTCTAGGTGTATTTGAGCTCACTTGATGTGGGGGAGGAGGTTGAGTGGTCTGAGGTGGACTCCAAGGTTTGAATGGTTGAGCCAGCTTCTGACTTTGAGTAGAACCCATGGCAATGACTGGACCCTGCTGGGGTTGTGGTGTCCATGTAGCTGTTTGAGAATGAGACTGTGTTGGTGTCTGTTGCTGAGCTGGATGAGACCATGCAGGTTGTGCCTGAGCTGGAGATTGTGGCTGATGCCATTGTGGCTGTATTTTGTTCGGCTCTGGTGCCCATGTATTCATTGCTTGCTGTGGATGCTCTTGAGGCTGTTGCGCCCATGTTGGTTGTGGCTGTGACTGCGGGGGTACTGCTGTCCAAGGATCCTGTTGCTGCTGCAGTTGTGCTGGAGGCTGAGAGGATGGTTGAGCCTGATGAGTCCACTGAGGTTGTGTTTGAACTATACTCTGAGATTGATTCCATGTATTTACAGGTGGTTGTGGGAGGGCTTGCTCTTGGGTCTGAGAGAGCCAAGTTGGTTGAAGCTGTGGCTGGCTCTGAGGTTGATTCCAAGGGGACTGATGCTGTTGAGATAATTCTTGTTGCTGTTGGGCCCAGGATGGTTGTATCTGGGGCTGATTTAGATCCTGTGACCAAGTACTGACAAATGCCTGTCCTGGTCCTTGATTGTGGGCCCAAGGGGGTTGGTGTGGTGATTGAGTTGGAGCTGTAATCCATGTATTATTTTGAGACTGAGGGTGGGGTTGATGTTGGCTTTGTGTCACCCAGGAAGTCTGGAGCAGTGTGTGTGTTTGAACAGGTGGTTGCACTTCTGAAAGGACTTGAGATTGTGCCATGCAAGGTGGCTGCATCTGTGAGTGATTCTGGGCAAGGACTTGTGATGGAACTTCAGCTGGACCCCAAGCAGTTACTGGTGGCTGCTCAAGAGCCTGAGATGAAGATGGACCCAAAGAACTAACAGCTGGCTCTGGCTTTGCATGTAACTGTGGCTGGGATTGATTCTCATGCCAAGTATCTATTTGCTGACCTGGTTGTATTTGTGTCTCAGACTGACCCCATGCATTGACTGCTTCTGGTTGAACCTGTGCGTGGAGTATGGTAGAAGCTTCACGTTGATGAGAAGCAGGTGTTGTGGAGAGCTCTTCCTCTGGTATGGCTGAGGACTCCATTTCAGGGACAGGATCCCTGGCAGTTACAGGGATGCTATTTTCAGCATCTTGATGCAATTGCTGGCTTGCAGTTTCTGGTTGTGGTGACCATGGAGGTGTAACTGAGTGTATGTGAGGTTTAGGAGCAACTGGTGGTGGGGTTTTGTTCTTTACTTTAGTGGACTGTAAAAAATTGCAGGCCTCTGCTCCCAGGCTTAGATAATCCTCCTCTGTACCAGAATCAATGCCTGTCTTCTTGTCATTCCTGTTGAGAAGAGTCAGCAGCTCTGGATTTGGGGAAACTTTTGGAGGCTCTTTAAAAGTAAACATGGGTTTAGCTTTGTTCTTTCTCCTTGTATCTTGTAAGATCCCTGTTCTGATTGCAGGTACAGAAATACGCTCATCTCTGGAAGCAATTTGTTCCCCTTGTCCATCTGAATAATAAGACTGCTCTTGGTTTGCAGAAGGTGAAAATGGGGCTGCTGCTCTATTCTGAACTGAGAATGGTTTGGCACTTCTATTAATGTTTGATGATTGCATTACATTGGTTTGGTGATTAGACACACCATTCATATTGTGAAAGTATTGTTGCACTTGCTGCTGTTGTTGGTACTGTTGAGGCTGATATTGTTGCCCCTGCTGGCATTCCTGCTGTTGCTGGTAATGCTGTTGCTGTTGATGGTACTGCATCTGCTGCTGGTATTCTTGATAGTGATGCTGTTGTTGCTGTTGATAATGCTGTTCTTGGTATTGTTGGTACTGCTGCTGTTGTTGTTGCTGGTGCACATTTACATCAATGTAATTCTGGTTATCATTAGTCTGAATAGAAGAATGCTGATTCACTGGTTGGTAATTTTTCTCAGATTCCTGTACACCTTCAACAGGAATCCCTTTACTTCTCATCTCTTCATGTTCAGCCGCTATTTCATCGATACGTTGCCTGCGCTGTGCAAACATCAGGGCCCCTTTGCCCTTAGTTTCAGGGAGTGCATTCATATCCTCTTGATTGTGAAGCTTGCGCTCTATCTCGAGCAGTCCAGTATCCAAATCAAAGGTTACTATGTTCTTGTGGCCTGAGGAATTTGTGAAAAAATCTTCATCAATTTCAGTTTCACTGGTGGCTAGAACTGTGACCTCAACAGCATGTGTTTCCTTATCATCGTATTCATCTTCTTCATCATCAAATTCTGGTTCATTCTCTCCAGTTCCGTAGCTTACAAGTGTGTACTGCTTGGCCCTTTGTCTATGCTTCTTGAACATTAACAAGCCCTTGTTATTAGGGTTGGAGGCAGCAGCAGTCAGGAGAAGGGCAATACGCTTGCATTTAGACTTGGCCTCCTTCACCTGCTTCTCAGACAGGCTTTCACTTCGGCGGAGCCCTTGGAAAAAGAGAGAAAAATGGGGATTAAAGAATAATGAGAATTGCAAGGGCATTATTAAAAAGATGCTTCAAATGATTTGTTTTTCTGGCCCACTTCACTGATAGGTACAGAATTAAATGGAAAAACTGGTGGCTCTTTTAAGCTGTGGTATGCTGGCATGGTTTGATTTACTTGTCCTATTACAGGATAAAGGCAAATCAAAAAAAGGTTTTCCTGACTGACCACCTGTATCCTATGATGAAATATTTGTATCATGATGGAAAGGGTCTCTTCCAGGATGAAAATGCCCCCATCCACAGACCATGAGGACTCACTGAATGGTGTGAGGAATATGAAAAGTATTTTAATCATATGCTGTGACCTTCATAGTCACAAGATCTCAACTCCACTGAACATCTGTTGAGAGAGTTTGGACATTAGACAGTGCTCCCCGCCATCATCAACACCTGCTGAAGGAATATTTTTGGCAGAATGGTATTCATCTCTCCAGTATAGTTCTAGAGATTTTTATAATCTATGTCAAGAGGCATTGAAACTAGTAGTAGTGATTGTCAAAGCTTTTCTATAATACATACAGTAATTTACATGCATGACCTATAAGTATTTGGATAACTAAGTCCAAAGGAGTTCCAAAATGATCTCTGGTGGTATACATAGCATTTTAACCTTCAGCAAAGGGTGGTGGTAAAGTAACACCTTTTTTAAGTCCACAAAAATGTGTATATTATAAAGTCAGTTTCAGTTTATGTTTGGTTATAGTCTTACATTCTTACATATGAATTGTCAACCTCATGGTGAAGACGACTACACTACAAATGAGAACAGAACAGTTCCCTTTCAGCACTGCTAAGATTGCCAGTTTCAAAGGATCAGGTAACTAGTCAGTGTCACACATGTTGGTGTCTGTCAAAGAGCTCTCCAACAGGCAGCATTAGCATACCCACATTTTATTATTATCCTCACCATGTCACCCTCCAGGCCCCCTCCTCATCCTAGCCATGCATGAAGACTGTACAGTTTAGCACAGATTTTCACTCCTATTTATTTAACTTGTGCGTACAAAATGTAAAACAATAGAAAGAAACCTGATAGGACATAGAATATGTGATACAAAGTTCAAGGTAACTGACTACAGACATTTAATGAGATATTTGTAATTACATGTAATTTCCATTAACCCAATATAGACTAAAGATAATATTCACTTGAATGTCTTCACAATTTGAATATAGGCTAACGCCTAGTTCACAAAAATATATTACTTGTAGAAAACTCTCTTTCCCCATTTTTCCTTTTACAATTTCCTTTTTTTTTCCTTAGTACATTATTCTATTTTAAAATATTTCTAGTACTAATACAAATATGTAACCATAACACAGGGTTCATAGATTTTATTGAAATGTGCTACCTCATTAAATGTATATAACAAAACAGATTTAAAGAAAGTTTAGCAAACATGGATATATCTTATAATGCAGTATAATACATAACAAAAATGATAAGTGGTTAAATGATAATAAACGACTTACTGGCGTGCCTGGCACGGTGCTTGTTGGGCTTGGAGAGCTCCCTCTCCGACTCAGAGTCCTCCTCTTCTGTTGGAATTCCAAATGAGACAGAGAAGGAGGTGGGATCTTCGTCAGTATGCCCTCCTTCTCCCTCAGCATAATCCTGTTGTTCGTTAGTTGTTGCCTCTGTCCCACCGGCCCCCACCCTTTCTGTTCCAGAGTACCTCCCAGATAGCTGTGTGGTGACCACCTGTCCCAGGAAAGCAGGGGGAGAACTGACAAGCACGCCCCTCTGACCTAGAGGCTCTCTCTCATGCAGTGGTATATAGAAAGGACAGCCTGGCACACTGGTTGTAGTGTTGTCATTTTCAGTGTTCGGCTGATGGAACAAGTCTCCTTTAACTCCACGAGCACTTCCTAATGACGTACAGCCTGCGTCTTCCAGGGTGGTCTTAGAGAGTGACAACTGCAATTCCACTACCGCTCCTGGAGTGATTTCTAACCTGGGCCTTCCATCACTAGAGTCATAGGTGTCTGGTCCTGCTCTGTTTTTGGGAGCTGGGATGCAAAACTGAGTTCGGACCATAGTGTTCCCTGCAGGGCACTCTGTATCACTGCTTGTCTCTTGTGCCTCATCCTGATTCTCAGATTTGTAAGGTTCCCTCAATTCCCTCCAGGATGCATGAAGTGTGGTCGCAACTGACTGAGGCTTCTGTTGAGGGTATAAACAGCATCTGTAGGGGAGAATTAATGGTTAAAGCAAGAGGGGTCTGGTGGTTACATGGGTGTATACTTTTATTATATTGGTCATATACTGTACTTGTACTTCTGCTGCAATCAATTATTATCTTATAAATTATGCTGAATTGTAAAAATTGTCACATGAGAGGCCTTTCAGAAAGGTCACTGTGTTTAATGGCCCAGACTTTATCCATTCAATGGATGCTGTAAGGTCACACTTAAAAAGAGGCACATAAACCATTCAGCAATAGAAATGAGAGTAAATGAAACTTGATGAAGGACGTCATTGAGTGTCGGCTACTTTTGCACAGTGAGAAAGCACAATCCACTGGTATATCACCAAAAGAAGCCAGTTGCTATTTTGAACTGGATAGTTAGTGTAGGGAGCAAAACACAAAGCAACTGTTTTGCCATTTGGTTGAGTCAAAGGTCATATTTGTCATTAGCCAGACAACAGTTGCTCTCCCCATAACACAAACAATCAAAATGCTGGATGTGCACATCAGACTAAATACATCACAGCGAGCTGTGGTAAGATAATAGTCATATTATTTCTGCCTTTGTTTATTCTAAACCTATGTATAAATTTGAGGTGAGATAAAAATCTTAGCATTGAAATTTGTTTATCTTGTGCGTTCTGGTGGCAGCCTGGTACAGTTTCACTATAAACATTAAGTACCTTTTTACCAGCAGTTGCAGGCAGTCAGTGGCTTTCTCAACGAGAACAATAACCTCTGCGAGGCTGAGGCTGGAACAGGATACTCCATTAACAGACACAAGCTCATCATCTTCACACAGACCAGCCGTGGATGCATGGCTGCCTTCTTCAACCTTTAAGAAAGAACGCAGCCAATAGTAAGCCTATTTTAATATAATAACAAAATCACAGCTGATATATAAACAGATATGACTCTGATAGTTCAGGTATGTTTTATGCCCTGCAAAAAAACAATACAA
>JAOVVH010000052.1:13162476-13173184 GCA_028566435.1 Scorpiodoras heckelii
TGTCTGAAAGGGATGTTCGGGTCCCTCTGACCACTGTGCAGGACTTGTATATGTCATTCCCAAGACGAATTGATGCTTTATTGGCCACAAAAGGAGGACCTACACCAAACTAATAAATTATTGTGGTCTAAAACCAGGTGTTTCAGTTTCATTGTCCAACCCCTGTATATTTCTGTTATGCTTGTGAGAGTTTTGGACACATTTTCACAAGTCCAGACAAAACAGTGGCCTTCTGGTCAAGGAATCTGCCAGCTCTATTTTTGTCTGGAGCTTTAAGTTACTGTTTCTGATGATGTTTTAGGGTAAAATATCACTTTATGAAAAATAAGGTTTCAAGCTAAATTGTGAATAGATTATGTCTGCAGCTTTTCTGTGTGTTCAATTGTGTGTGTGTGTGTGTGTGCTCCATTAGCCAAAAGATGATTATCCAGCCTGCGAAGAACTCCATTTACATTTTATACTCACTCATTTGCTTAAGAACAAGGAACTCTTTGTGTATCTTCATTAGAAATCTTTGCAGAGTTTCAGTGACGCGAAGTCAAAAAGCAGTGTTAAGATGCCAAGAAGAACCCTGTTGTGTTTAAACTTTTTTTCTCCCCTAAGTTGTTTACAATTACGATCCACTTTTGTTTTCATGGCAAAAAGGACAGTGGTCATGCAGTGCTATAATGCCATTTCTCAGCACTGTATACCATATGTATATCCATCACTAAAAAATGGGCAGATGGAAGTCATATGAAATGAGCTAGTAGCTTTTCAGACAATTATGAAGATTGCAAGAATAAATTACTGTTAACAGAAGCCTGTGTGACCCAGGTCAGTGGCTGTGCATAATTTATATCTGTGAGTGGTCATAATCTGTTATTTATATTAGCTATCAAATGGGAATTGATCAGGATTTGATATGTGAAATTTATCATCTAAGCTGTACACATGATGAGTGAGGAATAAGTATTTGTACACTTTTTTTTTGTTCTTTAAAGATGCATTTATTCCATATTTTACATTATTCTGTGATGTCTACATAGAAGATATATAAGACTTTGGTCCAGATGCGGTTTTACATGCCCATTTACAACTATATGATTTGGCCCTAGCTGCTTTCCCTTTTTTAGTGAGCTCATTAATATGTTTTTTGTCTTTTTTCTGGATTTTCCCGCTAATTAGGTCACTCATCAGGATTTCTCACATATATGACAGGTAGTGAGCACAGGTCATGTGCTTCCTCCAAGACATGTGATGCCAGTCAGCACATCTTTTGAGCTGCTGCAAAGAAGTCATACTTCAGTTCTCAGACAAAACTGATTTTAACAGATTGACTAGATGTTTTGTCAAATGACAATCATTTCCAGCTAACATTAGCTAGAAGGAGCAAGTTTTTATATTGTAGATGTATTATTTTTTAATGGGACACAGGCAGGAAAATAAAATGATCCTCCATGTAAACACATCCAGCCAGGACATCATACTGTATCGCTAGCTATACTAGTTCCTTGGATCTTTCTAGTAGCTAACGTTATTTATACTAGCTACTTGCTTTCAATCTCGACAACAACACCAAGTAAATAAATGTAGCTAGCTGAGTAGTAAACTTTCCATTTAATTGATCTGGCTTCAACCATTAAAAGTGGATAAAATCACACAGCTGGCTAGCTCCTTACAGGTTGCAGTTGGTGTAGTGATACTGATAAAGTTGGAACTGCCCCTCTCTTCACTGTCAAATGCTGAGTGAAGCTTTCACACTATTATCTAAAATTTGAGAGCTTGTTCAGAGTTGAATGTGCAGAGCAAACTAACAACTTTAAATTAAAGTTGCCCTGGATTCTGTTAAAGCTGAACATCAGCCATGTCTGTTGACAGTTCGGTTCTTTGGGAAGGATACAGAAAGTGCTGGCATCGCCTTCACAGCCTGGAATGGCACATTTTTGCCATTTTTGTTGTTCATTGTCGTTGTTTTGTTCTTCACAATTCCCGCAAACCCTTTGAAGGTGCAGGTTTATTGTGTTATTAGCCTGGTATAACCAAACCCAAATTCACTTCTGAAAACTGACCAGAGATCAATAGGCAGGTGGAGCCAGGCTAAAGCAGTATTGACATCGGGTTGGTCTATGTAAATTTTGGGGATGTAAATATTAATGAGTCAGAACTGTCAAGAAACAGTATAGGATTTGGAATTTACCATTTTACCATCCTTTTAGATATATGGGAATTGCATTTGAATGAGGAGATAACAGTGTTTAAGGTTCATGGTATGTCAGTTCCATGTAACAAACTAGGCCAAGATAAATACTGTTTTCCATTCTATGGCACCTTTAATAACATCATTTTGGCTTTGGCTTTGGGAAAAATATATTCAGACACTTTTTTTTTTTTATGCAGGTGGAGTTTAATTATAAAAGACAGTGCCATTGTTTGGGAAGATTAGGAAAAAGCTACAGAGGGTCAAATACACAGACAGAAATTTCATGAACATGTGAGCCAAGACACGCTCTCATGATAAGGAAGGTAAGAGGGAAGCCAGCAGGCACTGGAAAAGAGTTGCAGGATGACCTGAAAGCAGCAGGATCAGCAGTTACACAGAGAACAATAAACAATGACCACAGTCATCACTGTTCCTACACACCACACAAAACTCATCAAAAAAACCTTGCATACACTATATAGACAAATGTATTCAGGCACCTACACATTACACCTACAGGAGCTTTTGTGACATTCTAAATCCACAGGCATTAATATGGAGTTGGTTCCCCCTTTGCAGCTATAACACCTTCCACTATTCTGAGAAGGCTTTCTACAAGCTTTTGCAGTGTGTCTGTGGGAATCTTTGCCCATTAATCCAGAATAGCATTTGTGAGGTGAGATGCAAATGTAGGATAAGAGGGCCTGGCTCACAATCTCCATTCTAGTTCATCCCAAAGGTGTCTGATGGGGTTGAGATCAGGGTTCTGTGTGAGCCACTTAAGTTCTTCCACAACAAACTCACCCAACTGTACCTTTAAGGACCTTGATTTGTGCACTGGGGCACAGTCATGCAGGAACAGAAAAGGGCCTTTCCCAAACTGTTCCCAAAAAGTTGGAAGCATACAAAATGTAAAAACATTGTCCAAAATGTCTTGGTATGCTGAAGCATTAAGATTTCCTTTCACTGGAACTAGGGGGCCTTGACCAACCCCTGAAAAACAACCTCATAGCATTATCCCTCCTCCACCAAACTTTACAGTTTGCGCAATGCAGTCAGACAGGTAATGTTCTCCTGGCATTCACCAAACCCAGACTCATTCATCAGACTGCCAGACAGAGAAGTGTGATTCATAACTCCACAGAACATGTTTCCACTGCTCCAGAGTCCAGTGTCTATGTGCTTTAACCACTCCATCCAACACTTGGCATTGTGCTTGCTGATATAAGGCTTGCATGCAGCTGCTCGGTTATGGAAATCCATGCCATGAAGCATCGGGTGCACAACATTTGTGCTGATGTTAATGCTAGAGGAGGTTTGGAACTCTGCAGTTATCGAGACAGCAGAGTGTTGGTGTCTATTATGCACAAAGCTCCTCAGCAGTCAGTGACCCTGCTGTGTAGCTTTATGTAGTCTTCCACTTCGTGGCTGAGTTGCTGTGGTTCCTAAACACTTCCATGTTTCAATAATACCACTCACAGTTGATTGTGGAATATCTAGGAGGGAAGACATTTCAGGGGAGACTTACAGGTGTAATAGGCAGAATAGAGGCATCCTATTACAGTACCACACTCGAATTCAGTGAGTTCTTAAGAATGATGCATTCTTTCACAAATGTTTGTAAAAGCAGACTACATGGTTAGGTGCTTGATTTTATGCACCTGTGGCAATGTGACTCCATGAAACACCTGAATTCAGTCATAAATTCATTCAGCACATTCTTTTTGTCTCAGGCTCGAACTCGAATATAATTCATCTCCTGTGATGACTCCCTTCAGAAAATTGGGGTCTCTTATTAACATTTGCTTCAAAGTTGCTTGCATGGTTCTAGTGATGAGGCAGTTCAGGTGTGAAGTGTGAAGGCTAAAATGCAACTCAACATTTGTGTAAGCCCTACAGAGTACAGGAATTTCATTCTCATTACTTTCCAGACAGACCTTGTAGCATTGGGTGCTACCAAACTCAGATCCATAGAGTTATTATAGAAACTACTGGTCAAAAATGGGAACTACAACAAGTGATAATAGAGAGTCACTGCAGCAGGATCATGCTTCCCCCAGGAAAACTTTGACCGGAAAAAGAGAAGCAGACAGGACAGCATTAAGAAACTTGAAATAAATAAAACTGCAACAGCAGATGTACAAAAAAGGTCAACAAAAAGGAGACTTAACATACTGCATGTAGTTACATTAGACCCTAGGGTCCACCCTTTTTCCACTGCCTGAGCACGTCCTCTCATGTCATGCTAACTGTGTGACTCTTGATAAACCACCAGGCAGAATGCAGGCAGATGTATTGAATACCTTGTTTATGTCATTTTGAAGTTTTGAAATTTCATCTCTAGTTTAAGTTTTCATTTCCTCTTATCAACAAAAAAGACTAGATTTACTTAAAGTCTTCATTTTCGAAGATTAAATGTCCACAAACTCTAGCCTTCCTCATAGTTCTTTAAGAACACTTACTTCATCATTTGCATTGACAAAACAAAATTCACTCTTGCTCCCCATACTATATAGACATGATGTAGCATCTCAAACTAGCCTATTTTGTACAATGTTCTGCTGGGAAATCTTGGGTCCTGGCATTCATGTGGCTGTTTCTTTGACATGTACCACCACCTAAACATTAGTGCAGACCCCTCCATGGCGACAGTATTCCTTAATATCAGTGACCCCTTTCAGCAGGATAATATGCCTGGACACACTGCAAACCTTGTACACACTGGACACACTTTTACATATATCTATTATATATGATCTCAGATAAACCATAGGACCCATTTTGGTTGCATTCTAGCTTTCACAGTGCCAGGCGTTTTCTTGTGAAACCCTGCTGAAGTGCCTCATCACTGGAACAGCGCAAGCAAGTTTGGAGCAAATGTTGGATCATTTAACAAGAGAAATCAATTTCATAAACAGAATGATCACTTTTTTGCGATCCTGAGACAAAAAGACAACATGGCACACAACAACATCACCTCACCCAAAGAAAGCTTGCATGAGCAAATCAAAAATCAAGTCACTTTTCATCGACTTTTTTTGATTCTCAAGGGATCATCCATAAAGAATTCATATCAGAAGGCCAAGTTTAAAACAGGTTTGAAAGGCTATAACTTCAGCACAGTAAAGAACATCCACAGAGCCATGACTGAGACTCAGAACACCCTCACAGATGACCACCTAGGTGCCCATGCCTAGAAATGCCCGTGTTTCCCTCTTTAGTTGCGTGGCATTTGTGTTGTGTTGTGTTGTGTTGTATTGTGTTGTGTTGTATTGTGGTTATCTGTTATTATGTTATTATGTCCTGGTTAGATTCTTGGTTTTACTCTCTTGATTTTCTATCCTTCTGAAACTTGCCTTGACTGTTTTTATTCAGTTTACACTTTGCTTAAAAAAGTAAAGAAAGCCTGCATCTGCATCCACCTGTTGTTGAAGATAGACAGCCTCTGGCTCAATTTTGTTTGAGGCTATATTCACAAACTGTTGCAGCTTTTCATATCTGATGTGTTGGATCAAGCACATATACTGAACCCATCCCTATAGCAGAAAAAATATGTGTATGGATTTTTAAAGCTGAATCCATCACAAGGGAATGTGAAGGTGTCCACAAAGCAGATATCTTTCTTCCTGTGTCAAGTGATAGCATAAAACTCTGTTTAGACATTTCAGTTGTCAAAGAAATAAATTTGCCCAACAAATATTTTTGCTACTTTCTATGTGCACACTGTATACTATATGCACAGTAATGAAAGCTGAGTGCCAGGCTATATGTCTAGATTATGATATATGACATCAAGGGTATGGCATCATTATTTCAGGAATGCACCGTTAAGTTAATGTTAGGTTATACAAGAACTCAGTCTGCTTCTCCAGGTGCAGGTTTTGCTTTCATTTGTGTTGTGCAACTCGAAGAATGTGAGGAGTTATGACTTCACCACTTTTGCAATGAAGCCAGAATTCCCCCAAAAGACTGATGACAAAGGAAGAAAACAATCTTCCTTATAAGGAAAACAGTCTCCCACATGCAACCAGACACACACAGCTGGAGAGAAGCACATAAACCTGAAAGTTCATGCAAACACTTTCATGGTCAAGGGAACATCTGAAATATTTCTCATGTTCTTGCTATTTCTTCTTTTTTTATTCTGATATGTTTGCCTTCACCTCATCAGAAAATCCTCAATCAGGTAAAGTTATGTCTTCTGGATGACATGCTGGAAGAACAGAATAACCCCACAGAACTATGTGAGGCATCATCCTATCATCTTGAGTCGTTTCGCAGTAGTGAAGGCAAATATTTATCCACTCAGATAAAACATCTGATCTCACACATGTCTTATATAAGAATGAACTCAGATTTCCCAGTTTTTAAATTAGAAAACTCTACAAACTCAAACAAATACACTTTCTGTTGAGCAGATGAATACTTTAGATATCACAACTAACTTTACCCATGATTTAACTTTATAAATGCCTTCCTTGGCCTATACAAAAGAATGATTTCCACTTGATTGCCCTGTAGTTGGTCAGCCTTTACGGCTTGATCTGAGGCCAACTGGCCACATCATACTGCAGTGTTCTCATCATCACACTTATGTTTAATTCCCACTCAAATAGTGCAGAACACTGCAGATGCTGAACATCTTGCCTATACTGTCAGTCCCACACATGTCAGTCCCTTACACAAACCTCATTTCCAGAAAAGTTGGGCCACTTTCTAGAAATGCAATAAAAACTGAAATCTGTAGTTTGTTAATTCACTTGGTTATTTGGTTATTTAACCAATAAAAGGACAAAGGTATGATTTTCACTGTTTTCAATGATGAACTTAATTAAATTTAGAAATTGAAGCTTGCAAAACACTCAGAGAATGTTGGGACAGAGGCAAAATAAGACATGGAAATGAAGTGGAAATGTGTTCTGTGGTCAGATGAGTCCATGTTTCAGCTTGTTTTTGGGAAAAATGGGTGGTGGAGTCTATGCAGCAAAGATGAAAAAGACCATCCAGACAACAAAAAGTGCAAAAACCTGCAATCTGTGATAGCGTGGGGGTGCATCAGTGCATCAGTGGGTGAACTGAACATACATGACGGTATCATTGATGTTGACGCTTATACTGGTATTTTGAAGAGACATATTTTGCCATCAAGACAACGTCTTTTCCCAGGAACTCCATATCTATTTCAGCAGGACAATGCCAGGCCTCATTCAGCACAAGTTACAACAGTGTGGCTTGACTGGCCTGCCTGCAGTCCGGATCTGTCTCCTATCCTATAAAAATTGTATGGCACATCATGAAGAGGCAAATCAGACAACAGTGACCATGGACTGTTGAGCAGCTCAAGTCTTGTACACAGCAAGAATAAGCAGAAAATTCCACTTGTAAAACTGCAACAATTGGTACCATCAATTCCCAAAGTATTAAGTATAATTTTTTTTAAAAAGTGATTTGCCCCAGTGCCTCTGTCCCAACTTTTTGCACTCAAAATTTCTAAATAGAATTAAGCTTGTCATTGAAAACTCTCAATTTTTTTCTGCACTTTTGTCTGTTAAATATGAAAAAAAGTGTATGAATTCTGTGAATTCACAAATGACTGATTTAAGGTTGTTGTTTTTTTTTTTTTTGTTTTTTTTTGCTGTGTTAGAAAGTGTCCCAAGATTTTTGGTGTTTAAATGAGGTTTGTACTTGCAGATGACTTTCAGACTAGAATATTCAGTGTGAAAATTCAACCAAATGTAATACTGTCTTATACTGCTTCTTAAGACTGCTTTGGTTTGTTCTTTGGCAAGCTTCCAAGTCAGTGGAATGAACATCTATGAAAAGTACAAATCGTTTGTGAACCTAAAGGCAGCTGGGCAAAATCATTATGCAAGATAACACTCTCAGAGCACCACTGACAATGTAAAGCCACATACATAATAATAGTGTCAGCTTCATGCAGTTAGAATGTACTAAAAGCAAAAAACCTAGACGCTTAGACTGAACCTGAAGGAGACTGAAAAGACTTCAGGAATTCTTCCTGAAAGAACACCATGTTGCCAGGCTTTTTATTAAATGTTCATAACAGTTTCCTCCTGGTCAGGGCCATGCTAGATCTGGAGCCTATCCCAGGAACACTGGGTGTCAGGTGGGTATAAGGCCTTGATGGGACATCAGTCCATCTCAGGACATCATACAAAACTCCACAAAACCAGTAAACTGTGTTCAGCAATGCTACCTACTGTGACGTTGTGTTTCACAGTCCATACTTCTTATAATTTAACAATTTGTGGTTTATTAATTTGCTACATTTGTTATAAGCTTTGCAAAGATCTGCATTTAAGCTTCCTGGGAAGAAGAAGCATGATGTTCTTTACAACAAAGAATGTTCAAGGACCTACAATTTTTCTGTCATTTTGTCAAAAAAGGTGCTGAAGATAGATACTCAAAATGTGTCCCATCTCTATCATCTCTAGAACAAAATGTGCTTTCCAGGGTTTGATGGATATTTAAGTGTCCTTAGCCTCTTTTATCATAGGAAAACACTTTGTTGCAGGGTTTGGCATAGACGTTATTTTGCATAAACCTTAGAACCATTAAAGGTTCTAAATGTTTTAAAAGTGTTTTCCCCTAACTCAAGTGTTTCACAAGAGCTTGATTGTTATGTAAGAAATGTTTTCACATGCAGTCATAGATACGAAATTTAGTTTTGCATGCTAAAGATTTCTGACATTTATAGAATATTTATAGCATGTTTATAGAACATTTAATACTTGTTTGGTTGTCCCTCTGGGGGAACCCTTAAAGCTTTGTAGAACACTAAAAGAAATGGTCCTTTAATGTTTTGTTGGTTATTTCAGGGTTCTTAGTCCCCTACTTGGAAACTACTCTGACAGGATAACACTTTGTTGTAGGGTTGTAAATAAAACCCTTAAGGATTCCCCATTCGGGACAAATGAAGAACCAATAAACATTAAAATGTTGTACCACTCTGGGAGAATTTTGTTTATATGACTGCATGTAAAAAATGTAAAAAAACAAAAACAAAAAACCCTTACATAAGAGACGCAGTCTTGTGTTAACACTGTTAACACTTGAGTAAGCCCTGATGTCTAGTACATGGGCCGCAATAAAAACAGTTTTTGCTTGTTTAGATTTTGATCATATTCATGTGAGTGTTAAGAAGTAACATGCTACACTGACCCACTAGCAGCTGTTTATTGCCTTATAAGGACTCCTGCTAGAGTGTGATGGAGGAGAGGGCTACTAGCAGTGTGCCATCACCACTTTAATCTGCTCCCATTTACTTACATGGGCTGAAACTGTAGTATAAATCATAGTCGTAAGCTAGTCTAATAACTTTTAAATGGAAAGCCTGCTCAAGCCTCACTGTATAAAGGGCTCGTACATAAATAGGGTAGTTAATGTAGTTTCACATCTTGAGCTCATCATAAATCACTATAAACTGCTGTTGTACTGTTACTGCACCATTAACAGCATACTGTACTCAGTGTCACCTCCAGCACTACATGGCTATTTGGGGAAGGCTTTTAGCTTGGTTATATCTTTGGAAACTATCCAACAATAATAACAATAATAATAATAAAAATTTGGCCCAAACCCAGAAACTCAAACCTTAAAGTTTTTCAGGTTAAACTTGCGCATATGAGTAAGCTTCATTCAGTATTGCATTGAAACTGATGCCTCGACGACACAGCAGAAATGATAAACAAAACATTAAATTAACCAAAAGCCCATAAATGTAGCATAATAAAGACGCCAGTCATGTTGTTCAATGCGTTAATTTCTCAAAACTGAATTAACGGTTATCATGACTGCAAACCTATAGGCCTATAAAGACCCCGGGCGTTAATAAGTGAATCTCACCTGGTGCACCTGAACACGTCGGTGCGGCCCTGTGTCACTCTGGCGCAGCTGGAAGCCCCAGGGCGCGCGACCCCGCACCGTCACGCATGCGTAATCCTGCGCACTCATCCCGCACCGCGCTGTCTCCGCTCTGAGTCTGTGCTCGGGAGAAGCTGTCCGAGGGTTTAGGTAGGTGAAGAAACCACGTCCAGCCCACTGCTCAGCGTCATTACTCTGAGACCTGCCCAAAGTCTGTTCATACTGACGCTTGAGAGAAATGTTCAAGCGTTCTCACTCCAGCACCGACAGAGTTCCAGACATGAGAGATTTCCAGACAGAAGTTACAGTACTACAACTCCCTCACGCACATGCTGGTGGTCTCGCGGCTGGTTAGTTTATTAGCAAATTTTAGAGATTTGATCAAATCCACAGGTAGGTGAAAGCAAGCTATGTGTGGAAAAACTTCTTCAACGAACATCTACGACTAAATTAACTCAAAGAGCGTGTAAAGTGTAACAACTGCTTTATGAGGAATTAAGTACTAATAGCTAATGCTTTATTTATAATAGAACTTCGAATTGTATTATTACAGATGTAATGATTTAATTATTAGTTAGTGGTAATGAATATTTAAATCCTCGTTGATTAATATAATATAATATAATATAATATAATATAATA